>KN837355.1:42059-60768 GCA_000827215.1 Sphaerobolus stellatus SS14 | reverse complement strand
CGCATACACCCGGTCTTCAACGTCGTCAAGCTCTTGCATGCGCCCCCGGACCCAATTCCCGGACGGAAATCGGATCCACCTCCCCCACCGGAATTGGTCAATGGAGAAGAACACTATGAGGTTGAACAGGTGCTGGATAGCAGGTTATTCCGTAATCGTTTGGAGTATTTGGTTAAGTGGAAGGGTTATGGGTATGAGGAGAACTCATGGGTAGCCGAGCGGGATATGGCCGCGCGGGACTTGGTCACACAGTTCCATCTCACTCATCCTAACGCCCCTCGTTGCATTCGCACTACGGCTTTCAACTCCCTCGATTTTTGACATCTTCGGCATGTTCATGCATCGAGGACGCCGCATTCTAGAGGGGGGGTGATGTCAGGGGACGCTCCTAGATTTCCACGTGGGATTCACCCTCAGCACATTCGTCGACTCCTGTGGCTGGAGAGTGGGAGGTTTGGTTGGAGACAGTGGTCATCGGGTGAAGGGTATATGCGCATGTAGTCATAGCGCATGAGTGATGGGTTGTTTAGCGCCGGTCGGCGATCGGGATAATTTCATTGTTTCTCCGTTCGCTTCCGTTTCTTTGTTTTCCTTTTCATTGGTTCGTTCCCCTTTCTTTATTGTTTCCGAGGTCATCAGATCATTGTTCATTTTCCTTTCGGGGTTTACGTTCCTGTTTCCGGACGGTATATAGTGGGCTCACTCTGGCAGAGGCAATCCAAGTCTTTCTCTTTGGATTTCCCCTCTGCTAGGTGAGATTCCCGTTGCGTGTATATATTTCGTTCATTTATGTATCTTTGGATTTCCCCTCTGCTAGCTTGTGTGACATCTGCTTGGCTTTGAGGGTTGCCCTTACAGGCTGGTGATAACATAAAGTGGAGGCCAATGAGAATATAATGTAAAAGTCATGTGGAACATAAACAGGTGAAATCATAAGCGATGCTTGGCATCGATGGGAATTAAGTGAGATAAGAAAACAGAGATCTGAAGATAAAGAATGAATGAATAGAATGAAAGTAAAGTCAGAGGTCTGACGACAAATAGAATGTGAACAAAACATGAGATGATAAAAGAAATCAAAGATGAATAACATAACAGAGTCTGAAGGAAATCAAAGATGAATATAAGATCGGAGGTACGAGGTGGATAACGGGATCAGGTCTTGACATCTCCCCTTCTTCGTTGAAAGGAATACCCATGACCTCGTTTTGCTGGCCAGATTCTCGGATGGCTTTGATTGATTCTAAAATCAAGTTTGTGAATAGAAATTGCTGGAAATTGATGAAAATTAATTAATAGACTAAGAAATAATGGCATAAGATATACCCAAGAAACAAGTTCAATGTTGGCATTGACCAATGTGAGAAGCCCGCCTTCTAGGAGATTTGAAATTTTTAACAGTGTTGAACCTTCTGTTTTCTTGTAAATATTCACTTTCTTTGCAGCTTTAATGGTTGAATCAGCACCAATAACTGTGCCTAATTTCCAGGAAAAAAATGTTAGTTTATAATAAATAAAGCATAATTTGGACTGCACGTACCTGCAAGTGTTCTGATGTACCGCTCACTCTCAGTCAGACACTCCTCTTTCATCCAACGTTCATATTCAGCATGTATAATGAATTCTGATGGTGCTGGATTTATTTTGAGCCACCAAGAACCATCATCTTGTGTGAATGATGAATTTCGCTTATGCTTCTTCATCTCCTTGGCTTTTCCTTGACTACTCTCCTTTCGTACTTTCTCTCCATCCATAGCCAGTTCAGCTCACTTCAATGTCTCGGGATATTCAGGAATAAAATCTCATAAAAGTCCCTTGTCCTTCTCAAAGTTTGCTTGCCTTGCCCACTTCCACTTTTGCCACAAGTTATGATGCAAATGGAGTTCTGAAAATACTCATTTAGAGGGGGTTAAATAGCAGCATAAAGGGAGACTTATGATGAATATGCTCCTGCATTTCTCCTACGAACAGACTCAAGTGGAACTCCCGAACAAAATCTGCCAACTGTGCAGTGAAACCGGAACGCTCGAAGAATGTAGGCAATCCCTCTGTAATAAGATCCAGGGTTTGAAATATGACATACATTTCTCAAGAGATGTTGTTGAAAAGCCTTTATGCTCCTTGCATGCATATGCTACACCGATTACTTTTATGTTATATTTGAGTCCATATATGGTTCGGAAGCCACTGTTCGAGAACCCTTTCCGTTTGATAGGGCTCTTACATCCTGGCATTAGGCATTTGCCTAATGGGAAATGAGGATGAAACATTGGGCTAAATACATATATTGGTTTGACAAGAAATTTTTCTGGATTTTTTTGCAGCACAACTGCTGCCCAAAGTGGCCGAGAAGGGATCAGAGGATGGCCACATTTGACAGTAATCAACATCGAGTGGATTGAACTGAGGGCCATAAATGGGGAATTCCAAAGGGAGACCCTAGCAAAGTGTAAGTAGATATAATATGTATTGATTGAAAAGCAGACGCACATTTGGCTTTCCAGCATGGCCAATTAAGGCACGTCCGAGAATTTCCATGTATTCAAGAACATGTGTCAAGAATATCATCTGCTCTTCAGTCCCTACACAATCTCCTTTCCTTTTGATACTCTCAACATGTTCTGAAATTGCCTCTTTCGTCCAATCCTTCTTCCAGTCAACAAGCCACTTGTTTTTGTTCCTGTGGTCCATGGGATCCTTCTCTCGGTTCGAATTCTTGAGGATGATTTTCAATAATGCCCGTACCGAATGAGGGTCAAAGATGTTGCTGTTGAAGTACATTCTTGATGTTTAGTGTGAAAATAAGGTGTCGAATGCAGGAGTAAAAATGGGAGTATAGGAGCAACCGTAACCTTTGACCTGTCTGTGACATGACACGAAACACACAACAGTGGTCCTCTAATTTTTGGTTCCGGTGACTTGTAAAGTGAGCATTCAGAGGAAATAAAGGATTTAAGAAAATATTTTATTTTGTATTCTGAGATAAACTGTAAAAAAAGCGTGAAAATTGAATAGAGCCTATGAAATAAAATAAAATGAGTGGTGAAAGCAATAGTAATTATTTCGCAATACGTACTTTTAGTTCTTCAGTTCTTCCTCTTGCACATTATATACTTACTATGGGTAAGGAGGAGAGCCTACTAGACATGCCGAACTGAACTTCAGAAACTGGTGTGGGATAGGAAAAGCTGAGGAATGGCCACAAGAAATCTGATATTAATGGAGGAAATAAATAAATCATTGAATAAATAAATGACCAAACGAACAAATATAATAAAGAGGACACTTACAATTGATATCTGAAGGATAAAAGAACTATAACGCAATGCTTGTGTGCAGAAAGACTTCTCTGCATAGGCCTTGCATCATAGTACTGCGTGAGAGCTAAGAGAACTGTTGGAAGTCATGCTGCACAGCAAAAGAAAAAGATCAACGAATGAGAAAAATACTGATAGAAATGAGAGCATACCATTGCGTGAGAGGATAATTTGGCATAAATTTCAAAGGGAGTCAGTCAGGATTCGGAGTGCCACATGGTACTGACAGCTCATACATTGACCTAGAAGAAATGCAAATTGATAAATCTATGGGATATGCGCTGCGATGTCACGTACTATTGGGTTTATAATGAATAGAAATCATACCCTAAAGTGCTGTTGAAGATAATAGAGAGAACTGTAGTGAAATTATGCCATCATGACCCAGTATAGGCTTCAAAAGAAGACACATACCAAGATCTCCACCCATATCTTTCTCTTTACCCTTTTCTTGCAATTATGTGCAGCCTGAATCCCATACCACATAATGAAAGTTGGCAAATGCTATAAAGGCAGTATAGCCACTATAGTGTTCATAGCCATCATACTTTATGTACACTATGATACCTTCCATAGCTCACATAGCAGCTACCTCATTTCATGGTATGCTAGCTGCAGTGGGTGCTATGGATAGCTATGGTAGGAACTCTAGCACGCATACTCTCAATGGTCAATAATAGTCAATTCTTTATTAATTCCCAATTACCCAGAATAAAATTGAATATAGAAACAATTATAGTATATTCATTCTAAATATCTATAGCTAATACAGTAAGAACTAGTTTAAGAATCTAATAGCAATACATCCTTTATTAAAGCTTAAAAATCAATATAAAAGGTACTGAGAGGAGCACCCTGTACATGAACCTTAAATGAAATCACCTGAGGCATGGACAGGTAGCGAGCATGGATGTAATCTGGGTTGGCATGTTAGTGAAAGAGAAGAAAGGAGAAGTGTAATGAGATGAGAACCATAAATGAGGATAAAAAATCCGGTCAGCTTCATCACTCTAGCCTTGTATTGATACCCTTCATTGGTTGATACTAGCAAGCAAGCATCCTAAAGACCTGGTTAGACATCATAAATGATAAAACAAGCTGTATGCTTACCAGCATCTGTCTTGTCATCTCTAGAGTCTCGTTGAATTTGAGTCCCGTGGCCATCTACTTAGAAGGCTGAAAAGGTCACTGAGATCTCACACATAGTGGTCGACGCAAACCTACCATCCGGTCTTAAAATTGACATGTATAACAGCTGGGAAGAATAAATTCAATTCTTAGATGCGGCTCGAGTTCACTCAGTAGAACTTGAACTTACCAACTCAACTTCAGCGCAAATGTGGTTAGTTCCCAATGACAATGTTTAAGACTTCAAGCCACGTTCACTAAGTCTATCAAATGGATGCCTATATAGTAAATCGACTATTGTCTCCAGTAATGAACAACACTTACATGGCTTCTAGCGCGCAATCTGCTAAGTGCGTTGGTGGGTATGGTGGTGGTACAACTCTAAGTTGCGACACCGCATATTGGCCATTGGATTGTTCAAACCAGCGGAGTTCGTGTATATGAGAATAGTGAGCCTAGCGAGTGCTGGCAATTCATTATTTCCATAGAAGGTAGCTATCTATCTGTAGAATCAAAGCTGCTATGGAAAAAATAGGCACTGTTGGCAACTTTCCTGATGCAAGGCAGCTGTCCTTGTATTTGCTACCACAGTAAATCTGATTTTGCTCCTCAGAATATTTGCCCTATATAGTAAGAATATTAGATGTACATATAGTTAGCCATTTCTTCCGAGATAATGAAGCCAACGCTTGAAATTGAGCAGTACTCACCGTCCTAGTCGACATTCTACTGGGTGAGAATTACACACCATCATACTAGTTATAGACTTTTCACTGATTTATTTCATTATTTAGCAGAAAAGAGGGTACAATGTTAGACCCTTATTATATTGGTCATACTTAATTATTTCAGCTCTAGATTACGGTATTTCCATAAGTGGGAGGAGAGCTGCGATGTAATCTTTGTCCCCCGGTATTCCGCATGCACTATTACATTGCCAGCTTTTCAGCGTCTTTTGCCAGTAGCTGTAAACCCTATTCTACATTACATTACGATGGTCATCCTGTAACCCAAACCATATCCCCGTCTTTTGTTCTCGACGAATATACAACAGTCCTATTAATGCTTGCGTGACTCTTCATTTCCATTGCAACTCACTAGCTCTCTGTAGGGTCATGCTACGAGAATAGCGAGGCTAGCGAGGGCTAGTGACTCTTTAGTGGCATAGTAGTTAATACCTTCTGTAGGAAGCATGGGACACTATGGAAAAATCAAGTGCCGTTGGCAGATTTCGTGATGCATGACTCGGAGCCACAACCTGTGTGAAAACAGCGTACTCAGTATACTTAACTAACCTATTGATATCATATACGTACCAAATTAGACTTGCAGTAGAATAATGTTCATAGTTGAAATTGATCTGAGAGGAGCAGAAGGTAAATGCACAACGATATGGAGGTATGGATGGATATGAGAGACAAGCGTGAGATGACACGTACTCGGATTTCATTGAAAATCCGTTTCTGATATCCTGACGGACGTCGCCTAGATCACTTGGAGATAACGAGATATCTGAATCCATTGTGATCATTCCGGTCAGTGATCAACCAGGTGTGGGTCGCTATGGGCAAATATTGGGTCGTGGGAATGAAAACCTACTCGACCAAGTTGGTTGACTTGGTCGAGCAGGTTTTGGTTCCGGGCCGTGGGAAGGGGAGACCTCGGGGGTTCAAAGGTCTGCTCGTTGGGGCTGTTTGCTTATGTAATGGGTGCCGTTCCTGCTGTGATATATATAGTGGTTGTCAGCGACTGACCACATTTGATATGACCGACCAGGAAATATTAGGTATTGCTGTTGTATGAATAAGCTGTGTGACTCTTTCCGGATACAGAAAATGAATAAATTTTGAATACATAGATAAGTTTGCTTCCATTGTTTCAACACATTTGGCACCAATTTGCTAGGTCGAATTTTCCTAGATGGGGATTGCGAATAGCTGTTTCTAAGATTAATGCAAGGTGTCTTAAACTTAATTCAAAAAATTACTGCAAAGAGACTCCAAGAAAAAATCTACTATAGCAGCCAGAGCGATAAGAGCACCCCAAATAGAGCTTGGGTAACTTTTTTGATAGTTTCTGTGCATCAATCAGTATCTGGCTTTCACTAGGCTAAATTGATGAATTATTGGGAAGGAATATCTCAAAGAAATCCACTGTAATGGGTGGTAGAGACTTGGAACATCGGGTGTCACAGTTATGTCACTCTGCCGGATAGCATGTTGATTTTCTCAGCAACGGATTAAATAGATTTTTATCAGAATCTCTTCGCCATAAATTTTAAATATGCATTTAATCTAGTGAGATGAAGACAGAGGGCAATATATGGGCTCAACTTCACCGAAAAGTCACCCAAAGGTTATTTTTCGTCATATTGCCATTCTGGCCATTTCAATACCTATTTCCTTTATATCCTTTGGCAGCAAATAGTTATTTTATGATTTATAACAAACTTCATTTATCAAATATGCTGCTATTCTCACTCTTCATCTAGGAAATTTGACCTAGCCAAATATGTGTGGAAACAACGAAGAGGTAAACTTATCTGCAAACGGATGCAACATAGAGGCTACCCAGGAAGGTCTATGAAAAAGTGCACAGCAGTCCATTTTTATTAGAATAGCTATCAACCTCAACACCAAGGCTACACAGTCATTTACATATATATATATATATTGAGCATTTATCAATCCAACAGGAAATTACTCACACTTAGCCTCACCTAGCAAAGACATAGATCTATTCCTATCCGGGATCCAGTTGGATCATCTGTCCTCTATACTAGGAAATGATAACATTATTGTAATTAAACTTCAGAGATGTATTGTAGTCTAATTTCCTTTGCTTGTGGCTGTGATGGGTCGGGTGCCAAAAAAATGCCCAAGTTCGGGCGTTTCTCAGCACCTGTCTAATTACAGCCCTTTCGATTACGTAAGGCACGTGTGAAAAATGACGTGTCACCTTTGTGGAAGCAGATTTCCCAATAATGAAGCTGCTGTAGCTATGAGACAGCTTGGTAGTTGTTGAATATCATAACCTATAGTACATATCTTGTATATTACATTGTTTGAAGCAACATACATGTAGCAAAAATAAGATTTTGAGAAAATACTGCCTAGACATGCCCAATAGAGGTAAACTGTGATATGAAAGAGTTACTAGGCAGTTCATATCATTGTGAGGGTGGTAGTCAATAGCTATTTAAGTATACTCAAAGCTAGTTCAAGTATCAAGAAATTTGCTTTATAATTCGTTGAGATTTTGTAACTGCGACCTGTTCAACGGTGTTGCGCACTCAAAATCACGTGCGCCTTACATAATTGAAAGAGCTGTAAATAGCTAGAGCTTTAACTATGAGAATTTCTGAGTACATGTGAACGTGACCCGTGACCCTCGTGACCCTGTGTCACTCTCCTGAACACGTCTACACATGTACATACACCCACATAGATACAGAACACGCTCTCTTTGTCTCTGCCCACCACGTCGTCTTACTTTCACATGGTGAACGAGAGTGGGATCTGAATCTCCATGTTGCCTACCGCCTATTGTCATCGTTTATCGCACGTGAAGTCAAGAAAACACGTAACACTTGTCGTCGACGGAACTTGTCATACCCCCCACCGTACCACTTTAACCCGGACGCCCAAACGTCTGGACTACCATTCTTGCATCGAATCCAAGAGAAAAGAGGACTAGAAACGAAGCTTCAAGCCTGTGAACGTGTATATGCGCTTGAGTCTACCGCTTGACTCCCCATTCCTCGCCAAAGAAGACGATATCGACGAACTTGATCTCAACACACTTATAATCGACGACGAAACTACCGAAAGGCAAAGGGAATCGATACATCAAGAAGTTATCAGCCGCCGCCACCATAACCTAACCCACATAATATTAGTGTGGCTCGAAGAACTCGACCCCACGCTATACCCGCCTAGAGTTCACTCGGTATCTACACGAGACGACATAAATTTATCAACCCTACGCCTCCTACGCCGCTTCGTCGCTGGTGCTTCACACGACAAAACCTTTGTTTTCAAAGAACCCACCGACGAGAACCCATCGACCGGGTATCTTCGTTATTTGCACAGAAACCAGAGCGGACGACATTGGCTCCTCTGGTACTACGTCATCCCACCTATCAACCCGTAAACATCGCCGCAATTGTCTACGAAACTCGAAAAACCTTCCTACGAGCTCGGCCCGTGCCCCAGTGGGTTACCGACTATTTCGAGCTTGACACATTGTTATCTACTATATCCCCGTCCCCGCCATTATCACCACCAACCGCATCACCCCCTCCATCTCCACCACCCCCCACATCCCCATATCCTTCGCCCCCATTATCCCCCGGATTCCACACCCCCCTGTCCTCTCCCCAAGTTTCCCCCTCCGACTCCCCGAACCTGAGAATAAACATGATGAGCGCCGTGCCCACCTTTGGAGGCGGCATGAAGGAAAACGGCTGGGATTGGCTAAAAGAAATCAAGGCACACTTCGCAGACGCACGTATAATGACCGATCAAGCAAGATGCGAGTACTTCGAGCTTAAATTACGCACAGACACTGCCCGTCGATTTGAAGAGCTACCAGAGGTTGTCTGCACCGACTGGAAAGCACTCGAGGGGGAGTGGAAAAGAATGTACCCTGCCCGCAACACTTATCTCAACACCACGAAGGACATAGACGAATTTTACGATCTCCGAATCTCAGACAAAGACCTCACTAGCAGAATCACAGAAAGCAGTAGTGACGGCGACCACAAATGGGCCATAGCCCAATTCACGGAAAAACTGCACTACTTGGGAGCCAGGGTCAACGACGCTTCTGAGACGTCTAAAGGAAGGCATGTATTTCGCCACCTACCGCCGCTTATCCGAGATAGATTACCACCATACGGCGCGCAAGGCCCTGAGCTCGAAAGGCTGTGCACCGACCTAGCCGCGCTAGACCACGCGTACATAGCTAAACTCGCATCCCAACAAGAACGCATACAATCGCAACTTGACTCAATAACTCGCTTCTCCGCACAATCAAATATCACACCCCAGAGGGCTGCTTTTCAACCACGTCAACCGCCTGCGAATTTTTCAAACTTTTCTTCGAGCACCTTCAACGCCACGCAGACTAACATTTCCGCCCCTGCTCCATTCATGACACAATCAGACCCTCAAGCTCGCACGAACCACCCCCTTCGAACCCTCACAAACAACAGTGCTTTCAATAATACCGCTCTCCCCAACGAAGCGACCAAAACTGCCTCTTCCCAAGCCCATAACAGTTTCGACACGTCCCCCGAAGGAATATGACAATACGAGGACGCGGTAAACCGATGGTTTGCAACTCACGGCGTGGACGCCACCCCCAATGCTTCTCGCCCCTTTCCCTTGACCCCTGGTTCCCCATCACCCGGTAGCGGGGAATGTTGGAGGTGCGGGCACAAGGGCCACTATAAAGAGTTGCCCGAATGTCTACGCAACAACCCGCTACCCAGCAAGGAGCAGCAATACCGGAGGATTGTTGGCGCAAGCATTCTCAACGCAGTAAGGAACGTGAAAACAACTGCGGCGTTCCACATCAAAAGCGGTACTTTCGACGAATTCAACCGCAATTACTCCTTCACAACCGAAAACCGGGAAAGCCAATATGAAGATTACCATGACCCCGACCCGTTGTTGGGAAACGTCTTGAGGGACGACTTATAGGTCGGAAAGCCGCCCCTATCACACTTCCCGACCACACAAGAAAACCCTCCCCACCCTTATCTCCCAGTGCCCCCGACATGCAGTATAACTATTCCTTATGTAGCACGACAAGTAACGCAAACTCAAATCAAGATGTACTTCCGATCGATTATAATACAGACTCTTTAAACCATTATTCTGCTATATCCGACCCCGTAAGATTATTCCAACTACAGACCGAGATGCTACAAGCGAGACAACAGAGATCCGGACACGCTATTCACCCACACCAGCAAACCAAGTTTATTCATCTCTGCCATAGCAGGGACGACTTGGAGCGGTTTAAACATTCCTTCATCACCCCCGTCAATATCACAGGGAAACACCCTATAAGGTTTCTTGCCACTGTTGACGACGGAGCGGGGCTGTGCGCAATAGACTCCCACATATGGGGTCAATGGCAGAGAGATTTCGGGAGAGCGATCGACTCCGTCGTTGGAGCCAAAGTCGGCAGCGGACACGTAATAAGGTCCCGAGGATCCATCGTCTTACATGTAAATGTAGAAGGTGTCACATGCGACACAGTTTTCGAAATTCTCGATTCGCAAGGCGCTTTCGAAATACTATTGGGGAAACCATGGCTAGGACTCACGAGAGCTACGAGAGAGTACGATCAAGATACCCTCGTAATTCGTGTTGGGCCCGTAAAGATTGTTATACCAAACCGCTCTCCCAGATTGCCAAATGCATACAAAGCTAAGCACGGTGTGCAAATCCAACCAATAAGGCCCCCGAGTTTCCCGCCGAACACCATCCCACCCACATCTCAGCCCGACACCCCAACAACATCCCACGTAATCGAAACGCCTCGACTCGCACCTGCGCCACTCAAGCTGCCCCCTATAGTCCACCCCAGAACGTCGTTCCACGGACCCATCCCGCCTCCCAAACTCCCAACCCCCAGATCAAAACTGGCAGTCTCATCGCCACCAACAACCCCCCCTGCCGATTCACCTGCCCAACACCAGCACATGCCCCAACACATTACCCCCATCGCCGCAAGCACGGACACCTTAGAATCACCCAGAGGCGACAACACTAAGAGCAATGGCCAGGCTACCATAGACCTGTTATCAGTACTACCAATACACAGTTTCGACCCTTACGTACACATGCCCGCATTAGCATTAGAACTTGAGGAAAACCCATTCTCAGCGAGGGGAATCAATAGCGACCAGTACATAAAGGAAAGAAAGGAAAACCATGAACTCATCGAAGCGTTACGACAAACAAGCCACACACTGAACCCACACGACCCATCCAGAATCGACCTCATACAGAAGGAGGTCACGGTTGGTAGCAAATGTACACGCGAGCAGGAGACCCGGGTCCGGAACCTAATTGCAGAATACGCAGACATATTTGCTCGGAATTTGAGCGAGGTCCGACCTGTCAAGAGCGTTGAACACCAAATCGACGTACCCCCCAACGCCAACTTGCCCAAGAGCACAAGACCCCTCACATTACCAACAGTACAGAGCGACTGGCTGAAAGGCCATGTGAGGAAACTACTCGACTCAGGAGTAATCGTTCCGATACATCATAAGGATGTGAAGTGTGTTAACCCCATAGTATTAGCACCCAAGGACCCCAAGCGATGCCACTACAGCCTGGAGCATCTTAGGATTCTCGCGAACGCAGCATGCAGAGACGCAGGCGCCCCGCTACCACACCCAGCAGACCCAACAGACCGCGCCCTAGTACCCCCAGCTCCCCCGTACGAACCTGGTTGGCGACTATGCAACAACTTCTGTGCACTGAACGCTGTAACAAAGGTCCCAACGTTCCCAACAGGAGATTTGGCCACTAAACAAAGCAAAATGGGGGGACATGAATGGTACATCGGAATAGACTTGGCCGCCGCATATCACGCTTGCGCCGTGCGGCAATCGAACTGGGGCTACTTAGCGTTCAAGGTCGATGATTTAGGATATTTCGCATGGGCACGAATGCCCTTCGGACTGACCGGCGCGGGCAGCACAGCTCACGAGATGATAAACCACGCATTTAGAGGTATGATGGGCACCGACATGGAAACAATAATGGACGATGTAGTTGAAGCCGACGACAACTGGGAGCAACTTTTCAACAAACTCCGAAAGACCTTCGAACTTGCGCGCGAAAACGGGTTGTCCATCTCACCGACGAAACTCAAAGTATTTGTCAAGCAATTAATATGGGGCAGTGTGTGCCTATCAAAAGAAGGTGTCACCAACGATCCCGCCAAGATAGCCCCCATTCTCCTTTGGCTGACGCCCACGACAGCGTGCGAGGTACTATCATTCCTTAGTACACTCAGTTATTTTTGACCCAGTATGCACCGCTTCGCCGAGGAAGCCGAGCCATTGTACCGCTTGACCAGAGGCGTCTCGAGAGAGCCTTTACCACACGGGAAAAAGGGCAGCAAAGGAGCATACAAGTTAGCACTCCAGAACACATCCGTGAAAGAAAAATGGGACGAATCACACAGGAAAACATTTGCGAAGCTGAAAGGGATGCTCACGTCAGCACCGGCTAGAAAACCCCCTGTACACGGACGACCCTTCATCGTCGGAGTGGACGCATGCAAAATAGGATTCAGCGCGTTCTTAGCGCAAGAACACACGGAGACGCTGCCAAACGGAGCCTCAGTCAAAAAGTTACACCCGATAGCATTTGCGTCAAGACTGAACCACCCCACCGAGCAACATTGGCATTCTTTTGTATTAGAACTGGCGGCCGCGAAATACGCCTTAGAACAATTCCGCAAATACATCTTAGGGGAGCAGATAATTCTGGTAATGGACTGCCAAGCTGTCCGAGACATGCTACACAATGATTCTCTACCCACTGCACATATGCGGTGGAAGGAGTACATTCTATCACACAACATTATCAACTTTGTACATATGCCGGGAAAGGACAACGCGGCCGACGGGATATCCAGATGGGCGTGCCTATCCCAACAACCTAGCGACCCTCTCGACCCCGGTTGGGAACCCACCGAAGGCATCATCAACGACATGTACCACCACCAGCCCACAAGCCTTTTGATTATAGAACCCGACAAAAGCACTTCCGAACTGCTCAAGAAATTCGAAGAAGACCCGAGGCTACCAATCTTGGAGTGGCTGACATCCCTGAAGGTAAAGAAAGGCTCAACAGATTCCGAAAGGGCCGACTTAATGCGCCAAGCCTGCCGATATTTCATCAATCAAGGCACAATGTGGTACATCAGGCCCGGATCAACCAAAAAAGTCGAATGTGTAACGAACGAGGAAGGATACAACAAGATGAAGGAATTTCACAACTCCTGCCATTGGGCCAGGGATATCTTGATCGGGGAAATGAGATCTAAATATGACTGGCCGAGGCTCAGCAAACACGCTACCGAGATCCCATCCACATGCACGAGATGCCAACATTTCGGGCCAAAATTCTTGAATTTCCTCCTACGCCCCATCATTCGCCTCCGCCCGTTCGATATGATAGCCGCGGACTACCTCAAACTACCACCTGGGAAAGGAGGATACCACGAAGTCTTGATAGTGGTTGACTATATGACACGCTTCGTATGGGCAAGGAAGCTGAAGAAACCCGCAGACGGGAAATTCTCAGCGGACGCCATAGCGGAGATCTCGTCACAATATAGAGCCCCACATCTACTACTAACCGACAATGGAACTCACTTCAGCGGACCGAATATGACGGCAGTGTGTGACCAATACAGCATCGAACACGAACATTCGCCAGCATATTCGCCACATTGCAACGGACTCGTCGAGAACGAAAACAAACTTTTTCTCCATACACTCGCGAAATTATGCAACCCCAGCATGCCCACGACAGCCGAGACCTCCGTCGAATCAACATGGCCAACGTACTTTTCGAGAGCCATCGAAATCCTCAACGATCGCATCACACCCGTCCTCGGTACATCACCCAGGAGCATACTATTCGGATCGGTGGATGACTCAATGGACCTCGACCAACTCGTAGATCTCGACCAAGACGCAGCGCTTCACTTCGAATTCCTCGATGCTGAACGAGACGACACCCTAGACCATTTTACCGCAAGGCAAGCTAGACGCAAGGCATACTTCGACAAAAAAGCGAAGGAAAAAGAGTTCAGTCAAGGCGACCTCGTGTTAGTCCATAACTCCAGGTACTTCAACGCTCAAAATAGGGAAGCGAGGCTAAAGTTATCACCACCGTGGTTCGGACCCCTCGTAGTAGAGGAAAGGATCCACAATTCCTACATCCTGAAAACTATGGCCGGCAATATTGCAGCGGGGAGAGTACACGCGAACAGGATGAAGAGGTTCCACCTCACCCTGGACACCGAAGAGGAAAAAAAGACTCGTGAAGAAGCTATCAAGAACGACCAAGCGATCCTAGAAGCGGTGCAAGATATCAACAATGTATTCGAGGAACACATACAACCTATTCACATATCGCTACCTATAGCACAACCAAGTGAAACAGAAACGACGAATTCCATCACAACCCACGGAGAGGAAGAGGACGAGACCCAGAAGCCAGTGACGCAAAGGAGGCCCAGACCGTTGAGAGCCGCCGCTGCCAAACACGCCATCATCCGCCCCAGATAAGTCCCCTTTCCCCACCCTTCAGAAGGGGAGGGAGTGTGAACGTGACCCGTGACCCTCGTGACCCTGCGTCACTCTCCTGAACACGTCTACACATGTACATACGCCCACATAGATACAGAACACGCTCTCTTTGTCTCTGTCCACCACGTCGTCTTACTTTCACAGTACATCAGCTATGTAGGCATGAGAGTTACTAAACAAAAGAATATGAAGAAGGAATTATGCAATGGAACACATTAATAAAGTGCAGATTTGGTTGAGAGCCCAATTTGGAAGGCCTGAGGCGTGACATGAGGGCTTATGTCATTTCTATTACCTGACTAACAAATCTGGCCCCCTGTTAAATTTGGTCGTTCAGTCGGTCGGTCGGTCGGTCGGTCGGTCTGTGACAATGATCGGTATTATCCCTGCTGTCGCCTGTCTTAGTGCAATTATATAATGGCGGATTCGCTAAAAGCGCTATGAGTGGTACGACCGATGACTAAACAGTGTTTAGCCGCCAATTTCAACTTTCCTGATGTAAGCACTCCACCATTCCACGGTACGCAGAACATCGATTTTCTCATAGAGCTTGAAGCTAACCTTACTATGACCATTTGTAACCAATAGATCACGGCTGTTAGCAAATCTAAGGCTTCTTCGAGGTCGAGACTGGAGAAGCCCATCTTCGGAGCTCACACCACAAAGGCCTACCCTGCAGGCTACTTAAAGACATATATTTCAAAGACACACTCTGAAGTAAAGAGAAAGGCAACATCTACAGTGTACAAGAACCGTCTGCCCCCTCATATATGGTAATTTTACTTGGCGTCGTTCAGCCGCGGAAACTCCCGAGCCGGTAATGCCGTCTAGGATATTCGTAGGATATCTGGGGTTGGTGGGCGGCGTGAGGCGGCAGGCGTTTCCGAGTCCGGCGACTGATTTCAACTCTCTAATATGAAAACAACCTAAACGACGCAGGATCCATGTGGAAAGGTATGGCAGCGCTTCGCCGGACAGCATCAGGTTCGTGGAGACGCAAATCCTGTCACATACACACTTTTAGAATAACTGTACACTTTCAATGAACACCATCGTTATCAAGCTCTGACCAGTCGCCCAAAGTCAACTCCGGTTGCATCGACACTCCGCTGACCGTGGGTTCTGGCGCTCGCACTATGGTTCCTAGGTTTCCATATTCTGGGCTAAATTGGGTGGGTACCCACCCGATAAGGGGTTATATTAATCGACCTTTTCGTATATCTTCTCTTCTTTACAAACTGCTACTTCCCTCTAGTTCAACATACTATTGCTTTCACAGATGATATTCTCTTCGTTCGTGGAATCTTTTCCTTATGTAACCACAGCGATAGTCGCTTTGTTTTTTCTCAAAGGTTTATTGAAGGGGCTAGGATTTCTTAAACCTGTTAGACCGCCTTTACCGCCTGGTCCTAAAGGTCGGCCTTTGATAGGAAATTATCTGGATATTCCCAAGACGAAAGAATGGCTGAATCTTGATAAGTGGTTCAAAGAGCACGGTGAGTAATCTGGTTTTCTCTTTGCTGGTTTCGGTATGGATCCAATTTCAAGGCGACATCGTATATTATCAGTTGTTCGGGAAAGGAATCCTCGCATTGGGATCACTTAAACGATGTCATGAGATATTCGAAAAGCGTTCCGGCATTTATTCAAGTCGACCGGAACTAATCATGCTTAATAAACTGTATGTGCTGATTTTTGAGATGGACATATTTCTTACACAGCACTAGATCTGGGTGGGATTTCGCTCTAGTAAATCAACCTTATGGAAGCACCTGGCGAAAACACCGTCAGGCATTCCACCAATATTTTAATATGAACGTTGCTCCAAAATATAGACCAATGCAACTTAAAGGTGCTCGTGGTCTTCTTCGGCAGTTATTGGATTGTCCCGACCATGATGCACTCAAGAGAATTCTACGAAGGTATCGCCGTATTCCACTGTCATGTATCATCCATCTGAATTTTGGCGAACTTGTAGCTCTTTTGCTGAAATTATTATGGAGGTAGTTTATGGTTATGAAGTCGCTCCTGTTAATGATCCGTATGTGGAAATTACGGAGCTAGCTGTGACGGCAATGCTTGAGTGTGTTACGCCGGGAAGGTTCCTTGTTGAAGTATTTCCATTACTTCAGTACGTTCCCAGCTGGTTACCCGGCGCCGAATTCAAGAGATTGGCAGCGCAGTGGAAAGCCGCAACTATCGCAATGGTAGAAAATCCGTTCGAATGGACCAAGTCTGAGATGGCAAGCCAACTTATGTCATGAGGTCTATGCCTGAATATCCTGACTATTTTGCAGGACCATGGGACGGCCAAACCTTCCATAGTAGCGTCAATGACGCAAAAGATTTCGGAACAGGAAGAAAGTGGTAGGAATGAACTTGAGAAAGTACTGAAGAATGCAGCCGGCATTGCTTTTGCTGGTGAGCAATAGTTGCTGTCTACTGGGTAGCTAATATACCATATATTTATTATAGGTGGGACTGACACGGTAAGCCATTGAAAATCTACTCGAACGATAGCTAAAATGGTTGAGGGTAGACAATGAGTGCTGTGACGGTCTTCATCCTGGCCATGGCAATGCATCCAGAGGCGCAAAAGAAAGCACAGGCAGAAATCGATTCGGTCATAGGAAGTCATCGACTTCCAGATTTCAGTGATAGAGATTCCCTGCCATATGTCAATGCGATTCTCAAGGAGACTCTACGATGGCAGACTACTGTCCCCCTAAGTGTGTTATAATATTTTATTCTATTTATTTAAACTAAACACGAGTAAAACAGATACTCCACATTTGTCTACACAGGACGATGTTTACGATGGATATTTTATTCCTAAAGGCACTATGATCGTAGGAGGCTCATGGTACAGAGTAAATTTCACGGGTTTGACTGTGTCTCACATGCTCGATATTTAGGACCATTCTCCACGACCCGGCTGTATATTCTGATCCTCTCGAGTTCAAACCTGAACGGTTTATCAAAGATGGTAAATTTGACCCGGATGTCCTCGATCCTTATGTGGCATCATTCGGATATGGGAGACGGTATGTTTTCATATAAATGATCAAGTATACGCCGCTAACACGCTTCTTTTAGTATATGCCCAGCTCGCTATTTTGCTGATGATACTGCATACATTATGATTGTGTCTATATTAGCCAGTCTAAACATCAGTGCTCCTCTTGACGAGAATGGAAGGCCAAAACAACTCATCTGTGACATGGACGATGGTCTAATCTCGTACGTAACCTTCTGAGTCTCACTGATTCATAATTTAATTTTTACCTGCAGGTATCCTAAGCCTTTCGACTGCGATATCAAACCGCGCTCGGAGGTGGCTACAGAGCTCATAAGAGATAGTACAATGAATTAAGCAAATAGCCCTTGTCATTTAGCTTTAATGCAATATGGCAGCCACTGGCACATACGACTTATTTTTTGACGACAGTATCTCCAGGATCTAATAAATCATTCAAATTATTGTTTTAGCTCTCTCAAAATTTAAATAATAAAACCAGCTTGCGTCCATTTATATCGTCTTCGATGTATTGGTACAGAAGATAAGTACTCAATGGCACAGAGAAACCCGATTTCCCATAGAGCTTGAAGTTAATCGTACTTCTACATAGATCATGGGTAAAAATGACTGTAATTTGATATACAACAGATCAGCTGTCAACAAACGTTTCCTAAGCCGAGAGACCCAAGTGAATCTCACTCCCCAAAAAGGCTTACCCTGCAACACCATTTCGTATCATTGAAATATCTAGCTGCCATATTGTGTGCATGCTCTGGCCCGCACATTTATCGAGCCCTGTACGTTGATCCCACTGTGTAGCCGTTAGACTTTAAACGGTCTGCACATTATTTTCTACAATATTCGTGTGAGGTTTGGATCACATAGAAACAC
>KN837354.1:114853-131409 GCA_000827215.1 Sphaerobolus stellatus SS14 | reverse complement strand
CTCGCTTCCGATCCAGGTGCCACTGAAACCCTCGTTGCGTAAGTCTTTTATATTACTGTGGCCATTATAAGTACTTACTCATCACCTCTTTCAGCGGCCAGGTCGGTACTTAGAGTTTTATTTGGTATAAATGTTTTGTTTGTTTTCCAGCTGCCTAAACAAAAATATTATATTCGTTTCGTTTCCTCCCAACTTGCACAAAATGCGAACCTATCCTGTGTGATGTTTTTTCAGAAAGCCCATAGTCGTGTACTTGAAGAACGTATCATACGTGGACTGATTTGACCAGTGCTTGATCAAGCTTCTTAGATTTTTGTGACATAGGCGGACAGTGAAGCAGCCCTTATGACCTCAATTTTTCTCAAAATCATATATCTTTCAATAATCACAGTAAAAAGGACACAAATGGTATCCAACAAGAGTCCTTATAAAACCTATTCGACAGGAAGTGGAAAGAACATCTCCATGCCTCGGGTTCAGCTTGGTCAACGATTAAACATCGCTACCATTGGAGCTGGGGTCGTACCGCCATTGGCCGCAAAGGTCTGTCACAATGCCACCCTGGAGTAGAAATAACATATTGAGTATTGCAGATACTCTTGTAAGATGTCAAAGTGCTGACCTGTTTACCATCTAATAGTGAAAACAGGTCAGTTCGGGGTGGGTTTTGTGAACCCCTAGGGTTAGTAAACCCTAATGTATGTAAGCTATAGAGGAAACTTATGTAAGCATCTTATATTAGTGAGCATGGACATGCTCTATTAAAGCTTTCTCCAGATAAATAGTGATATATTGATATTTTATAATTATTGTTAATTCAGCAATAAGAATACTTTCAACACATTGCTCAACTCAAATGGAGTGCGAGTGTGAGGTTTGGAGGCTAGGAAGTGAAATGTAGGCTAGCAAAACTCAAAACTTGAGTCTAGTGAAGTCTATCTATATTCCACAATAATTCAGGTACCCGAATTATTCCAAGGCTGCACAGCCGGAATGGGGGAACTCTTGCTTAGATTTTTTGGATCCTAGGGGCACTGGGTGTATGACTGAGGTGCTGGGTGTTATTTGGTGTCCCACATGACCTCCTTCATTTTATACAATTGGATAACAGGTGATGAGGAGCACAAGGGGGCACCATGGGAATGGGAGGGGCACTGTGTAAAGATATTATCTTTACGTTGGTTTCGCTAATCACACCTGTAAAGTGACTGTTTACAATGTATGTATTCAGTTACTATCTAGTACAGGTATGGGTTAAGCTGGGGGGCGCTAGTCGCCGACCCAGGTATATATACTATAATGTTATGTAATATAACTTATGTAACAATCTATGTACTTATGTGGACACGCATATATGTGTCCATAGGAGTCCATACGGACTCAGAGGAATTGACGCGAAGTCAATTTAATGTATATACTAATATACATTAGACGCATATATGCATCTAGTAAAGAGGGAATATATATTCCCTTACACCCTCCCCCTTTTGACTGAGTAGGCAATTCTACTCAAGATTTTCGGCGTATAAATCCCGGGTGAGTTCCTCAGTTAGTTCCGCCGTGGATGCACAGGCGGTTCCTTGAGGAACTAAGCTATCAAAGTAGCTGACACGAGCCCGTAATTCATGGGCATCGGAGGGTGGTTTGGAGAAGGAACCTCCTTCTCCATAATCTAGCCTATCGGCTAGAGAGACAGATCCAGCCTGCTGGATCTGAACAGGCTCTGGATCAGCTTCATCCTGATCCATGGGCTCCTCCACTGTAGGAGGAAAGTAGAACGGACTCCCTTGTACGAGGGGGAGTAAGTCGTCATGAACTCAGAAATTGTTCATGGGGTTTCCCTTCAACGAGGCAATCTCGTTGGCCCTAAGCAGGGAACGAAGAGTAACTTCGTTCCAAATCGTTCTAGTAGAACGTCGAATAAAGTAAGGCTCGATTTTTTCTCGAGCCAAGCTGGAGGTCACACCAGCCTCGCACATCGAGCTTTTGTTTGCGGGGTATTTCGAACCTCGCAGGGGTAGGGCTACAGAGGAAGAGACTATCGTTCCTCTTCCATTGACCCGAAACTAGCTTTTCCCATCTTCCAATGGATGAGAAGATGTGATGCAGCATATTTTCGGTGTCAGCACCTCGGTACTTAGGTTTTATTAAATTAACCCAGTACCATACGTCGGCATCGTCGACGTTGACGTGTAAACCTTCTAGTCGAAGGTTTCGGGGAACCCCAGAGGGGTTCGAGTTAAAACTCTGGATGACATCTGCCATCCAATCGGGATCGTCATGACGAATGACGAGGTTCCTGGCAGACCAGGCAATGAGCGAGCGTACTCATCGATGCGGAACATGACCGTGGTGTGGTCAGGTGCCCGTTGATGAGGGGGCAAGGCTTTTGCTTCGACATAAAGCCTGCGCATCTCAATGTCGTGGACATCCTGTTCCAATATCCATTCAGAACAACCTCTGAATGCTGGCTGATCCCATCGTTCAGCCCTAGTTTTGCCCAATGGTTTGGGCAGTACCCCTGTGATAGAGGCGGGAGGATCGGCAACGATCCTTTTTTGTTTTGGTGGGGGACGGTAGCCCCCAATAGCAGGAATGCCTGCTTCACGAACGACCTGAAAGTCGTTCCGGAATTTTTTGCTCGTAATACGAGCACGGGCGTTGGGGACGACAGGGATGTACTGAGGAATGTCCTCAGTAATAGTAGGGAGACCGGTAGGGTCGTCATCGTCGTCCTCATCATCGGACGCAGGGATATCGGTAATACGATATCCATTTTTCTCGGCCCATGCGGCGTCCTTGCCATAGAGAGCATATCATGCTCTCCCAATATAATAGTCAAGCTCCTTTTTGAGGCGCTTGTTCTCGAGGATGATGTCCTCGTTGTGTGATAATTCCGCAGAATTATCCTTGGTTTGTTGGAGTTCTTTCTCCAATGATTGAACTTGATCAGTCAAGTTCTGTATTGTGACTCGTCGAGAGTCGAGTCGGTCGTAGAGTTGAGACATCTTAGCTCTACGCTCTTCAGCCAGTGCTTCGGCTGATTTCAGGGTTTCTTTGAGGACGTTGTAGTCCTCTAATAGACGATGGTAATCGTCTCGGTACCTGACCAGCTCAGGCCAGGCTTCAGCCACAGCATGACTGACATCTTCTTCAGCGAGGCGGATTTCATATGACCGCTTGGCGGCCATACAATGGGATGCTGACGCATCGCAGATGGTGCAGCCCATCTTGTGTTTGATTGCTACGAACCCAGGAATGGATTCGATGACCCATTCGTTGGATGGGTCCAATTTGAATGCCTGTATGGCACTCATGGGGTGGGTGGACGAATCCACCTGCATTTGAGTGTTAGGCTCATTATCCATGGTTGTGGATATGGGGTAAGACACGTTTAGGGCATCTTGCAAATTTAAGCCTCGCGGTGGTGGGGCTTGAATAATTTTATTGGCTTGCCGTGTATCGGCAAGCTGGCCAGACACCTGGTGCGACAGCACCTCACATCAGCTTATTGGCTGATTGTCACGTGAATAACGCGTGATCACGACGCGCTCATTAGTGGTGTCAAGGCAATTGCCGGGGATTATCAATCCCATGAACCTTGAGATACCTCTCGAGGGCTTCTAATTTGTTGCATTCATGCAATGGTTCCCATGTGACGTCGCCTAACGTCCATTTGACCTGGAAGTCAATCTTCCCGTTATTGGTCCATCGGTGACCAATAATCTCATCGACGAACCATTCTTGTTCGTCGTTAGTGCCTAGTTCGTATAAGGCATTTACTTCCCTATTAGGGAAGCGTTCATCATCATTCGCGATATGCGAACAAATTAGTTTCATGTGAAACATCGGGTGTATCCGTCGTTTTATTAATTCTGGAGGTAATTCCAGACCGACGGTAGACTTGTCTTTGTTTACCCTAAGGACCTTGTAAGGTCCTATGTATTTGGGGATGAGTTTTCGAGCTCGTCCTTTGGGCATACTTAGGTTTGCTGTGGATAGGTAGACCAGGTCGTCTACTTTGTATATAGGAGGCTCTCTCCTATGCCTATTGGCAAAGTGCGTCTGTTCGACGCACTTTTCAATAATAGCGTCATGTGCGGCTATTAGATTCCACTTCGCTTGTTCAGCGAATTGTTGGATGCCTCGATAGTTCGAGGTCATAGTCGTATTGACTGAAATACGGGGCATATACCCGTATATTAATTCGAACGGTGCGAATCCTGTAGTAGCACTAGTGCTACTGTTTATAGCAAATTCTACCATCGGGCATTTTTCAGCCCAGTCTTTTTGGTCATCTTTGACCATAGCTCGTAGTATTTGAGCGATAGAACGATTAGCTCGTTCTGTGGCACCATCCGTTTACGGATGGAATGCTGTTGACATCAACAGCTTGGTTCCTAGGAGTCGGTGTAACTCCTTCCAGAATATCGAAGTGAACTTCGAGTCTCTATCGGATACGATAGATGTTGGTAGTCCATGTAATCGGACTACCTCCTGGATGTAGATCCAAGCTACCTCCTTAGCGGTTACGGTGGTCTTGGTTGGGACCAAATGCGTCTGAGATGTTAGACGGTCTATTATGACTAGTAAATAGTCATGCCCGTTGGACATTGGTAGTGGTCCAACGAAATCCATACTGATGGATTCCCAAGGTTGCTCGGGGATCGGTAAAGTGTGTAGAAGCCCAGTGGGCTTCTGATTGCTAGACTTGATGGTCTGGCACCTTCCACAGGAGCTGCAGAATGCTTCTACGTCGGCTGTCATTGACGGCCACCAGAAGGATCCTTGAATATATTTCAAGGTTTTGAATGGGCCGAAATGTCCTATTGTTTGATGGGCTTGGTCGATCAGTACTTCGCTGATCTTCCTCCCCCTCCAAATAGTGTTCCTCGGAACGCATACAACAGAACGACCAAGCCCGTTCTTAGTCCAAAGGAGATCGTCCTTTAGTGCAAAGCGTGGATGTGCTTTCACACTCAGTAGTACTCTCGCGCAGAGAGTATCATTGGTATATGCAGGAATAAATACCGCTTTTAAGTCAATATCAGATTCGACTTTAGTCCGGAGCGGTATGCTATCCACACCAGATTCTATAGCGAGGACATCATCATTGTCCTCAATGCGGGGAAGCACCGTTGCTTCCGGCGTAGATGAATGCAGGTTCATCTCATTGGCTTCCAGGATTCTGTCTTCCTGGGCCTCCAATAGACGCTGTGATCGTCTAATAGCGTTTGTGCGGATTTGAACCGTACATTCTATTGGGAGTGTATCTCCTTCGGGATCGAGTTTGCGATCCATATCGACGAAGTTA
Source organism: Sphaerobolus stellatus SS14 (assembly GCA_000827215.1). Classification (NCBI taxonomy): domain Eukaryota; kingdom Fungi; phylum Basidiomycota; class Agaricomycetes; order Geastrales; family Sphaerobolaceae; genus Sphaerobolus; species Sphaerobolus stellatus. Next base: position 126,095 of record KN837354.1, on the reverse strand, counting down.
ATTTCGTTGCAATGATCTGTTAAGAGATCAAATTCATGTTAGCGTGATAATGCATCTGCTACCCGATTGCGTTCCCCTGGAACGTGTAACGTCTCGTAATTAAAACGAGACAAGAACTGCATCCATCGAACTTGTCGAGGAGACAACTGTGGTGCGGTTTGGAAATACGACAGACCAGCATTGTCTGTCACAAGGATGAATTTCCGTCCTAGCAATTTGTCTTGCCATTTGGCAAGAGCTTCAATAGCGGCAAGAGTTTCTTGCTCAGGCACAGTATAATTATGCTGTGCCGTATTGAACTTCCTGGACAGGAATCCAGCTGGGCGACAAGTCTCCCAGTCTTTGCCTTGGCCGTACATGGCGCCAACGCCAGACTGACATCCGTCAGTGATAACCCATATGGGTTCATCCAATGCAGGATTGATCGGCTTAAGTATAGGCGATCTACATGCCAGCAGTTTTATCTGCTGGAAGCACTTCTCATATAGAGGAGTCCACAGGAATTTCCTGTTATTTCGGGCGTCAGCCGAAAGCGGGGTGCTATATGCAGATATGTCTGGCATAAATTGTGCCAGATACTGGACTAGGCCCAAAAATCGTTGGACGTCTTTATACGTCCTAGGAGTGTGCCATTCACGGACCACTCGCATTTTATCCATGTCAGCATGGATACCCTTATCGTCTATGATATGGCCTAGACAGTCCATACACTCAGAGTAAAGATCGACTTTACTTGGGGAGAGAAATAATTGAGATTCTCTCAGGGTCGCAAAGACCATTCCGAGGTGTTCCTCGTGATCCTCGATTGTATTCAAGAATATAAAGATGTCGTCCAGGTAGACATGGACGAATAGGCCAATGTGTGGCCTAAAGATAGCGGTCATTAACCGCTGGAATGTTGAAGGAGCATTACAATCTCCTTGTTGCATAACTTGGCTCTTGAACGTGCCATAAATCGTCGAAAAAGTAGTTTTATCGACGTCTTCAGGGATAACCCTGATTTGCTCATATGCTTCAGACATATCGAGTTTCGAGCGATATTTCGCTCGTGCGACATCATTCCGGATGAGGTCCATATCAGGAAAGGGAGTAACATCTCTTTCAGTATTTGCGTTTTGTAGCCGCAAATCAAATACTGTTCTCAGTATTTCTTTCAATTTCTTGAATATGCATAGCATCAGCACAGCTTGTGATGCCGTGGTTGGTTCCCACCAACCAGCTTTGAGATAGTGGTCTATCGTTGCGTGTAACTGAGGTTGTAGTGCCTCAGGGCACTTGGGTAAACGATAACTAAATTGTTTGTCGGGATCAATTAGTTTGATCCTATGGTTTACCTCACGCATTGGAGGTAATTCCAACAGTATTTCGCCAAATAGGTCGCTATACTGCTCCTTCCATTGGGAGCGGAGACGATTAAAGTCGTCTTTAGTAAGCTGTAGGCTTACTCGAGCAGAAGAAATAATTCTTCTTTCTTTTCGATTGAACATTTCAATCCCACTAGTAGGGGCTATATCCCTACTAGGAACCTTGATAGGTTCCTGCAATGTTGATCGGCGTGTACGCCTATTATTTCGAATATTAGTTTCGAAAGGAATGACTAGGAGAGGTCTCCATGTCTACAAGGATATGGTGGTCCTCTGTTATATCGTCGTTTTTGACGATATTTTGGACATTGTCCTCATCATTGACATCCTTGATCGATACACCAGCTCGATCTTGTTCACTAAGTGACGTTTTATAGTCACTCGAGTTTACAGTAGCTTTAGTACTGTAGACATTATCATCAGGGATGATTACATCCTCGTCATAATTTATGACATTGGTAGTGCTTAGAGCACTATTAATGTCTAAAATGACATTATAGACGTCTTTGTTACATATATAGGGTTTGTTCCTATATTTGTGTTGAAGCAGGTCTAAAGGTCGTTTGAGGCGACCACAATAGGGTAGCATATATGCTACCATGCTTATGAGCTTTTGTAGTTCCTTCGCTGTATGGGGAACTGGAACGACTAGAAGATCGTTCTTAGTTGATTCGAAGTTGAATTCCTTCGTATCATTGGATAGTTGGTCAACTATCGGTCCAAAAGGCAGTCCCCTTTGTCGTGTCGCTTTATTAGCTGACATTCCATGGATCTTGGCCTCATTCGAGGTCAACCATACCGATAGATCATTATCTATCGTTTCTCCATTGATTACAATGGACCCTAATCCATTAAAGTCTATATTGGCTTTAACTCGTCTTAGGAATGGGGTTCCTAACATCACGTCGTAGTAATCGACATTGGCAATATCGAACGTTTCAGTGTACGTTCGTTGTCCTACGGTGATGTCCGTAGTAGCGGTATAGTAGAGTTTCGCTCTACTCCCTTGGAATGCTTGTTGTATTCCAGTAGGTTCCGGCAGCTTATGCATGCGGATCCCTGTTGCTCGCGCAAACTCGGAAGACATTATTATGCCTTCACAACCACTGTTGAATAGGCAGCGGGCTTTGGTACCTCCTACTAGGAAGTACCCTGCGATCGTTAATAGATCGTTCTTAGACCGAGTAGGTCTAGTGGTTTTTATTTTGACTGTATGGTCATAGAGGGGTTCCTCCTCTTTGGCTATTTTAGCCTTTCTGGCATTCGCTGGGCCAATAGGTACAGCTGCTGCTACCCTTGCCATATCATGGCTATACCGAACCGAATTCATTCGGCGAGGTTGGTCGTCATCAGACCAATCGAATTCACTGGGTTTGCTGCCCCAGCTACGTTGATCTTCAGAGAGATCAAGTTGATTATCGTAATCTTCGTTACGATACTCGTCCTCATTAGGACGTTCATCATCAATTGGATCATTGATGTCAGGGTCGTTATTATCGACCTGTTCTGTAGGTGAGTCCTCTATATGGACGGCTCCTACACGGCGTGCCCTGATGGGCTCTGGGCAATTAGGCTTAATGTGGCCCGATTTACCACAATTATAGCATTCAATGCTATTATGGGATGAATCATGATTCATCCGTTGCCTATTAATAATAGGTGGGCCAGCTCCGCCAGGGGCAGTAGTTGAGTTTCTATTAACTCCAGCAGGTCCGACAGTTATTGATGGACCCTTGTTGATCTCACCCGATTTAGGTGGATCAGCGTGGCTCTTGGTCCTATCAGGACCACTGTTCCTAGGCCTGCGCCTAGTGTTGGACGATACGTTATCGTCACGTCGACTATTACTAGTCGTTGGTTCGCTACTGCGAACCCCAATATCATAGCGGTTGGCATCCTCAAGCTTAACTGCTTTAAGATACAACTTATGTATCGTCTTTTTCTCAGGGTCGTATCCTGCGCGTAATAGCAGAGATCGTAACCCTGGTCGTAGATTATCTACGAACTTCTTACGAAGTGAGTATGCGTCTGGTCATTGGACCATCCGAGACGCATACAACTCGAGTTTGGTAGCGAACTCTTGCACGCTAAGCATGCCTCGTTTGATGAAATCAAACTTGTTAGACGCTTCGTGTCTTGCCAATGAAGGGATATACTGACCATAAAGGCCAGTCACGACTTGTTCTAAGTCCATGGGAGTACCTTGGTACTTCCTGGGTTCGACTGTTTTGTCGAACCATTCGAGGGCTTTGCCCTCTAATCTCGTTCCTAGGAACGAGACCTGATACTTATATGCATCAGGACCTAGCATGCTATGCATGTCTAGCCATCGTAGGAGACCTTTAACGAAGGTCTCAAGAGCTTCGAAGCTCTGTTCCCCACTATACTTGTCAGGGGGAGTTACCTTAACTCCAGCTTTGGCCAATGGGGATTTCTCCATTGTTGTATGTGCGTTTTGGTCAAGCATATACCTGACCATTCGTACGAGAGCATTATCGTTCTCATTGTTGGATATATCTAGTATATCCCGATTGTCTGGTTGTTGGAAAGGCACAGACCCTTCCCGATGATTCCTGACAGTGGTTTCGCTGTCGGTGTCATTGTCTTCGATGCCATCGAAGGGAGCGTATTGTACGCTTTTACGGGTGTTATCCCGTATCGTAGTTTCCCTAGTATTCTCACTAGGTTGGATCGATTGCTGTCGATCCTGTGGATTTAATAATCCAGCTTTACTCAATCTGAGTAATCGTTCGTACTCCATACGAGTAGTTCGGGCAGCCGTCGCTGCCTGATTAAGGTGATCTGCAGGCGCTTGGTCTGTATATAGCCGTTCTAGCACGGCTGTCTTGGCCAAGAGCTCGGTCCGGACTCTGCCAAGCGCTTGCTTGGGGTTGGATCTATTATTAGGTCCGTCAGTTGATTGTATCAACTCGGGGTCAACATTCTGTTGACCACTCGTTGATTCTTCGTCAATGTTCGACCAATTACTTGGTCGTTCAGGTTGAGTATCCGATTCCTCATAATCCTTTTGAGGATTATTAGTTCGAATACTCGTCTTGCCCTTGGCAAGAGTCGGGTATTTCTCCCTGATCGCGATTAGTCGTGTTCGCAAGGTTCTAGTCCTTGCCTCGAGAGCACTATTGCTCTTATTGGTTTTTGCCAATAATTGAGCTGCTTGACGGCTCATATTGTGGATGGATGTTACTTCATCCATATGCTCGTTAATGGTATCGAGCATCTCTTGGATTTGGTCGCCAAGCGCCAATTCCTCGGGGTCTGGATCGGCTGAGGCCGATCGTTCACTTGGCTCAGCATAGTCTGAGTAAGTTTTAGGGAGCAGCAGGTCTCCGCTCCTGTCGTGAGGGTTGGGGGTCTGAATGGGATCCTCAGAGATTCCCCGTTCGCTTGCCGGGTGGGCAAGCTCGTCAGTGGCACGGGTGTTCCATGTCGTAGGGCGAATAGTATTCGCCTCTGAGACGGCTGACACCGTCTGACTGGGATCCTTGCCAGGATCCATGGTGGGGCTATTCCCACCTATGACATTGTGAGTGCTGTCTCTGTCAGCAGCATCACCGGTCCCTGCAGGGACCTTGTCAACGGTTCTTCTTTTTGGGGCCATTGGAACGAATGTTCGTTCCTAATATTCGTAATTGAATATTTTGATGTATAAGTCAAAAAAGTGTAAAGATATTATCTTTACGTTGGTTTCACTAATCACACCTGTAAAGTGACTGTTTACAATGTATGTATTCAGTTACTATCTAGTACAGGTATGGGTTAAGCTGGGGGGCGCTAGTCGCCGACCCAGGTATATATACTATAATGTTATGTAATATAACTTATGTAACAATCTATGTACTTATGTGGACACGCATATATGTGTCCATAGGAGTCCATACGGACTCAGAGGAATTGACGCGAAGTCAATTTAATGTATATACTAATATACATTAGACGCATATATGCATCTAGTAAAGAGGGAATATATATTCCCTTACACACTGGCTTAGGTAAGCATATTTCCAGATAGCCAGAGGTCAGTAACCTGGAAAATCTGCCCTTGTTTTCAACTGTCTCTTACTTCGTTAATTTCCTAGGTATTTATACAGGACGAGGATCAGGGAGGCACACTGCTTGATAGGGGGGGTCTCTCACTTAGTTAAAGATATTTTCTAATACCCATGACTTACTAGGCTTGGGTGTAATGCCTATTTTGATCATTTAGTGCCTCCTTCATTTTATATAATAAGATAACAGATGACAAGGAGCACATGGGGGCACTGTGAGAATGGGAGGGGCACTGGCTTAGGTAAAAGTATTTTCGGATACCCAAAGGTCAGTAATGTGGAAGGGTTAGGGGCTTAATGATTTGGAAAAAGCCACTGGGAAGGCATCTCAAAACCAAACCCCTATGTAAAGAAGGTAAATTAAGAATAATGTTGATGGACGGCAGCACTCCACAAATACAGACTCTTGGAGATGTCCTTATAAGGGAGAATAATCCTGGTGTTAGTGGGATTATGACAATGGATGCCAATGAGAATGTTCAATGACTTACATGCACATGTGACTGGCATTTCAAACAGTACTTTCCTTATTTTCTATCATCATAACAAATATAATGATCAACCATCTCCCTAGCAATCTGGATCCCCCCAGTGAAGTACTGACGAAGGAAGACATGGGCCAAATTCACCTTTCTCACTACATTACCAGCCAAGAAGATATGATACATTCATTCAATGGGCTTTGACACATCCAGAAAAGAAGCTATGAGGTATTCATTTTATTGTTTTTATTGTTTTTACTTTTCTCATGATCATCAATCAAAGATTGGATGACCAATAAACTGGCTCATCCATGGTATATTCTCTCATTATGTCAGCATTTTTCGAAGATATCTCAATCAGATTGGAATCTGAGCATGGCAGACAACAATCTCAATGAATCATCCCATCCAGCAACTAATTGTGCCACCGGAATGTGTTTATCTCTTTTAAAGCCATTGAGATGTATGTTTTATTACTATTATTTCTTCATTGAAGTGAATATTCCAAAGTCACAACTTTATATTTATTTAGGGCAAGATCTTACAATGTGCAGGTATACACTGATCAGAAGAGATGGGATGAGACCTGCATTCAGAAGAATCTGCACAACACCATCAAAAACCATCTTGTGTTCAATGGACACCGAATAAACAGCCATGCACAGAAGGCTGATGAAGATCATGAGGTTCATGCCAAGCTCATGGAAATTCAACAGCAGAAGGTGAACCTTGATGAGAGGAAACAGCAACCTGCCTCACTGGCAATGGCATTCAGTTGAGGCAGGTACATGACATCCTTTCTTTCTTTCTTTCTTTCAATTTTATTTTATTTTATTTTATTTTAAATATAATAATAATTAAAGAAAAAATATTTTGTGGGGGATGAATGGAGAGGTGGAGAGGCTAGGGGATGAGCTGGACCCTGGGGTTTTAGGGAAATGCCTTCATCATGGAGGGTGCCAGGGCATGGGAGAATGAGAGGTAAGCAGGGGCAAAACAGGAGTGGCACCAGTTAAAGGGTGGCAGTGGGCTGGGCAGTGGCAGGGAGGGCGTGGGAGCCCTCTGGGTCCTGGGGTTCTGAGGGTGTGTGAAGGCAATCAGGGTGAAAACAGAATGATCCAGACAACAGGTGACCACCTGATGGGGGGTGGGCAAATTGGGGTACCCTATTCTGGTTGCAATAGAGGTAGAACACAATCATTGAACAAACTCTATAGAGTCATTATGAAATCATAGAAATCCATCAATGAAGCTTACTTATAAACAGTGACATTCAGCTAGATACAGCATATCTTAATGGTTCTCTGAAACCTGAATGATTTCAGAAATGCTCTTTTCTTCAGCTCCAACTCCTGCTCTACTTCCCTCTCCTGTTCACTTTCTTTTTTCAGCAGTTCTGCCTCCTTTTTCTTCCTCTTCTTTACCACTGGCTCCAGACCGTCTTCTAAATCCTCCTCCTGGATTTCCTTCAACTTCTGCTTCTTCTTCTGCTTCTCTGGCTCTGCAGTTCCTTGTTCTATAAGTCTCTTCTTGAATGCCAAGCACATATTAGTGGTGACTGTACCAAAGTCCAGTCCCACCGCATCTGAGTACTCTTCTGCAGTAGCCATGTGTAAGCTGTGGGTCTTTCATTGGCACAGAACACATTTCCCAGATCACTCTGATATCACTTTGTCTCTATTCCACCACATTTCTCTCTTAAACCACATTGAACACCCCGCAGTTGTTTGTATGAAGGTACACCTGGTGCAACAAGTTCTTTCAAAATCCACATAAAAAACTCCATGGTGGACTGGGAGACATGCGAACAAGGAATATTATCCAAAATATCAAGTAAGAACCTCTATTTCCACATCATTAATAATAGCTCAGGGCACTACCCATCATTTATAACCCATTCACCAACTGTATGGGTTATATGTGAGGGACTCGTGTGGATTTGTTGGGACCAATAGGCAGCTTCACGAAGGTTGAGGAATAGGCTTCATCAACTGTTGTGTAAGATAAAATGGTAACTAGAATTGAATTGGATGTGCTTACTTTGTAACTATGACAGATGTTATCCTGTGAAGATAATTGACTCAGATTTAACTGATGGGGTTAAAATTGAGACATGTAATACATACACTGCTATCAGCTGTGTGCTCATATTACCAACAAAAACCTAGAAAATCATTATAAATATTTATTTGAACCATTGCATGCAATAAATACTTTACCCCAATCCATGGAAGCTGATTATTAGCAGGTGAAAATCTGCTACCAAAATCTTGCATGGCCAGAATAATCAACACAACATTTGTCAAATTGATCATAAACAAAGAGCTAGAATCATGTTTCTGTAAAATGGGGTACTAGAGTAGTAAACATTAGTGGTCTTACATGAAATATATACTACCCCCTTTCACAAGGACTGCAAGTAAATTCCTCTTGTAGACTGCCTTTCTCCATGCATTAAGACCTTTTTGGATTGTAAGAGTGAAAATAATTAAATCAAAGATAATGGAAGAAAGGAATATGGGAAGAAGATCTTTAAAGCCATTCAAGTGTTACTATAGTTTTGATGTGTGAATATGAGCTATATGACTCACATTTTGGGTTATTACCTGTTATTTCATCAAAAGGAGAGCATGTTTCTGAGGTAACAACTGTGTTGTATACTGAGGTAACAGCTGTTTTGTGCACTGTTGTAATTCTATATCTGCTATCTTGAAATAGGGACCACTGAGTGCCTTGCACTATTAGTTCCTCATTAATGCAGAAATGTGAGCACATTACAATAATAGCTGCAATTTGACCCAGATACACCACACTTAACAGCCATGTAACCAATTTTTCTAGTTTCCAGAAGTTATTGAACATCACACATTAAAGGATTAGTGTAATTACCTCGAGAGTAGAGGGCTTGTACACGCAGCACTAAGATATAGCAATAGTCAGATATTTATACTTCCCTGCACTCCTACTAAAGGCAAATACTTAGGATCACTGTAGAATCATTCAGAATTTGTTAATTCCATAGTTTGTGGGTCATAACATTACCTCCAGAAGCAACAGCAATGACTGGTCCCAAGGAAAAACGGATGATAGAATATTGACAATCAAGAGTATTTAACCATAAAGCTACAACCCTTGTTTAGTAATCAGAAACATGTTGTCTTGGAAACTTGAGTTATACTTATTTCCAGGCTTGTATCATCAAGGGAGCCTGTAATGACAAGGAACCTGAGTTTGAATGCAGCAAGAAGTGCAACAAACGGAAAGTAGCGCAGGATTAGAAAAATGTAGAAGGGGAGTGTCTTGGCTTGTTTCCAGATGTATAACCTCTCTTTCTACACCAAATATCAATATATAAACATTTCAAAGAGGATTACTCACTTCAAGGGTGAAGAGAAGGTTGCAGATTAGCAGTGTGAAGCCAGCATATGTATAGTAGTTATAAATTTGACTATTAACAGTGTGAGGATCTTCGGTGGCAATAAAGTGAACATTACCGGTCTCTTACGTACATATGAAGAAGCTCCTCGTAAAAAAGTGTACATCCCGGGTTGGAATAAGACGGTGACAAACATGATAGCGTGACGCTGTAACCATCGGGAGAAGGAGACATTGTAAAGTGAACTCAAGTGCTCAGAGCAGACGGGAAGGATTATAAAGCAAACCTCAAGTCCCAAACCCATTAATCACTAGACTTGATTCCATCCGTGATATGTCCGGATAGGTGAGTCCGTTGTTGATTCTTGAGACAGTTCGGCAGGAAACAAGATGAAGCCAGCGTTGTCATCTAATACTACACTCGTCGGCAGCTTGGACTGAGATATTACCGTGTATATTTATGATGATAGGTTTGCATCTATCTCGCTTCCAACAGGCGCTTTCGACCCTTCTTGATTCTGCCACCGGGTTGGTGCCATAGTCGCATTCGTCCAGGATGAGAGCTTCTTTCCCCATAATAATCAACAGTTGTCGGGTTACTTTTAAGGCTCTGAGGTGGTATATGGCATATCGAAGACAGAGGGTGATCGGATAGGCTAATGGAGTTTCCTAGACTGAGGTCCAACGGTTGAATCTGTCACACAGCTTCAAAAAAGTTTTAAGCTGAAAGAAACCAAAATCGCACGGATTGCGTGTGGAGTTATATCTAAGCTACAACAGGGTATCAGCGATGAGAAGTGGTTGGATTTGGGTATCGAGATCGGATCTCCATACCATTAATCAGAATCTCAGGGGCTAACCGGTACCCCATAAAACCCATGTCGCAGCGTGTTAGGGTTTTAGCGTCGAGTGCATGAGTTTGAGTTTTTATTCTGTAGCATTAAATTATAACTTATCAAAAACGCAATTGTCGTGGATGCAAAATTGTAGAAAAGGAGCATGAAATGAAATGAACCGTGCGCAACATTACTTAGCGTATTGAACAATCCCCATCCACTTTTGCTATTTCTTTCCCAGCCATCAACGCCGCCGCCGACGCCCAACCTGCTCCTATGCCATCACCGCCCGCTCCACCAGCGCTAGTAGCACTTCGGACGGCAGGCGATACGGAGGGGTGGAGATGATGATCGTTGACTTTTTTTGTGGAGGGTCTAGATCCCTTTGCCTATGATCAACACATCAACACAAATGCGAGTTAGAATTATGAATAGAAGATGAGGGAGGAGGAAGGAGATGTGGTAGTACCTTGAATAAAACCCAATAACCTGACCAACCTGGTTATGGTGGAGGCGGAAGCGACAGTGGTCTCATATTGACCGGCTCTATGAATTTGGCTACATCTCCTCAGGGACAGATCTCACACTGTATCCGTTGGAGTGGACTTGCAAATGTTTTCTGTTATAGAGTTTTTGCAAAAGCGACGTCGCTCCTATGTCGCTATTTTTGGTTTGGCTTCTGTTGCTTGCCCGTCGCTCCACATTGATGCTCCACATTGACGCTCCAATAATTTCCATATATAGGTCGATACTAGGTGAAGCGACATATATGCAACAGCAGCAAAACGAAAATTAGCGACGTAGAAGCGCCGTTGTTTTGCAAAAACTCTCCATTGGAAGAAAATGATTCCTGCATATGGTGGCATTTCTATATTTATAAGGTTAAGGAGCTGGTGCAAAATAATGATGTGGAGCTATTTTACAAATTCTTGGCAGATTCCGAAACCAAAACCATAGGACGACATACGAATCTTCATTGCAAAGATATTGATCGATATTGATCAAACAGGCACTGAGATCTGGGAGCTCTATGAAGAGTATAACGGAGATCTCACAGACGATAAGGTCGTTGTAGCAATGGTGATGGTCGAATGGCCTTTAAGCAGTACCGGGGGGGG
>KN837354.1:35586-54578 GCA_000827215.1 Sphaerobolus stellatus SS14 | reverse complement strand
CGGAAGAGGTGCTGGATGAGTGTGAGAAGTCCTTCATTGCCGCCCAAAAAAAGATTGCAAAAGCCTCCTCAAAGCATTTTGCAGATACAGGATTGATGGGACTTCTGTGCAGACACGGTCGACTGCTTTGTGTTGTCAACCTCACATCCGCTGGCGAGAAGCAATTCTATGCTTTCGCACTTCTTGAATGGTTATTTCAGCAACTGCCTGATGATTGGCACATCGGTCTCTTGTATGACATTGCCTGTCAAATAGATCGGAGTATGATAAAGCTAATTTCAGATCATACAAAAGCCCTACTCAAACGTGGAACAAAGTCTATCTCGGTGTTGGTTCCCAAATATAACCGCCTTGTTGAACTCATGCGGGATTTGAAGCAACACAAAAAGGCACCAGCCCGTGCTCAATTGCCACCTCTCCTTAAGTCTCAGAAGTTATTCCGTCTCGATGTTGATGATGACATATGGAACGATGATGGCTTGGGAGATGATGATGATGAGTCTCCCCCGAGGTGGTTAGCAGACCAGGATGTGCGAGATGGCATAGTTGCCCTGTTGGTCAAGGATTGGGGGTTGGAGGAGATGGAGAGGATAAAGGCAGAAGAGGTAAATACCATGTTTTGGCTGAGATATGAGGTGATGCGGGTGCAAAGAGTGATGTTGAACTCACAAAGTATGCAATCATTCAACTTAGGAGGGCTTGGTAGTTAACACATGGTCCATTAGATAACCCTCCGCTCTCATACCAGTTTGAAACCCTCCTCCATGACTTGTGGATCTTGAACGAACACTGGCAGAAACATATGGACCGTGAAGGCGAAAGGAAGTGGCTCTGGATGACGGCCGGGGACTTTGGTGGGGCTGCACCTCCCAAAGTTCGTATATCTGAGCGTGATGTGGATGTCATGTCCATATCCTCGGAGGAGGAATCTGAGGATGAGCAAGATCCTGTCGATGAAGAGGATGTTTTGGGAGACTTGTGTGACCAGATGGAAGGTGATCTGTTGGGATCAGATGGGGAGGTTGATGTCATTGATGACACTGATGAGTTGTCTTCATCTGTTGATGGTGATGATGAAGAGATGGATGTTGTGAGATTGCCAGGTGTGTTTTCATTGACACTGTTTTGAGACATAATGCTCACCGCTTCTATCTTAGTATTGCCCACATTGTCAGGTACTATCATGACAGAATCATCCTCCATGTTGCCATCTTCTGCTCTTGCCACTTCAATCAATGCCTCTGCTCTATCACTGGTGGTGAATCCTCCACCAAACCCAGCTGCAGATATGATATGATCACTGGCAATATCCTTAACACATAAACTCAATAGGTCCATCAAAAGGATGCAAAATGTTACTGGTTGATCCCTGCACATGTACCCGGCCACTGGACTTTGCTTCTTGTTGACTGGGATCTGAAGGACGTTCAATTTATGGACAGTTTACCAAGGCGACTAGGGGCGAACAATGATGAACAACGAGCACAGAAAGAGCTATGGGTGATGCTTGGGATGATATGCGAGGACTTCGTGCAAACTCAATGGCAGTGGATTAATGAGGAGGTATGTAAAGACAGTACTTTCGTGGATTTCCTGGCTCATGTTAGGTGACAGCATGCTCAGCAACAATCTAACTCTTATGACTGTGGTGCATTTGTATTGGCAGATATGGCCAGCTACCTGGCGGATGGGGTGCCTAGCTCTATGACACAGGTCGAGATGAGGGCCTGGCGAGAGAAGGTCATCACTATTCTGGACATGTTGCCGCCTTTGCTATATCAGAGAATGACGGTGGCCATTAGCCCGGATGACCCAATATTGGTCCTTGATGACTAAAATGGGTTGCAGGATCAGTGCGTTGAGGTGATGCAGGGTTCCTCCGCCTCTGGATGAGGTGATGCGGGGTGGCGTTGGCGTCAGGTTGTTTAGGGGGATGTTTTAGTAGGATGAGGTTATTCACTGGCTAATGGTCAGCGCATGACCTGATGGATGAGGTTATGAGGTTATTTCTTGTTGGAAGCCTCACATACCTGCATCTCTTCTATAGTGACCTGTTGTGCTGGTTTGGGCATGTTAATCGACACACAACATTAAATATGGTCTATGGAGGACTGTGCTGCCTCAATCTAGTGAGCTTTCAGCAACATCAATTCTGAGTTTATGAGCCTTTCAGTTGGGATGTCACCACAGACAACAGGGATTATTTACAGGGGAACGGTTAGGGTGGGGTGGTTTCTGGGGCTAATCGTTAGTATGAGGTGATTCCCAGGGGCCAACGTAGCTGGTGAGGTGATCTCTTGCCTTCAGTTATGTGCAGGAGTCCAATCCGATGAGGTGGTTCCTATGCTTCGGGCTTTTAAGGTAACCTTACTCTTTTTTGACCCGGAGGGACGAATACTTGGGGTAATTTTTAGTACATGTATCGAAGGTTAGTTATATTTGAATAATAGATATAGAATATATTTACATGTTCTTAAGGAGAACAAGAAACGAGTGTCGTTGTATTCATTGGCTGTGTTAGGGTACATCGTATGTATAATGTTATAATGGTGTATGAACATGGTTATAGAGAGAATGTCAACTGTGATATAGGCTAGCATTGAGCAAGGGAAGTATGAGGAAGGTTACTCAGAGGAAGGGAAAAGGACGCACTGAAGGTGACATGGGTAAAATGAAATATTAAAGTGGAGATAACCTGACTTGCTGATTCTTATGTGTCCATGAATACGAAGTTAGGTTACAGGCTGCATCTTGGGGGATGGGTAAGGTGAGACGGAGTTGCGAGACGGTATCGGTAGATGAACAACCTGAGTGCAATCCTGCCTGAGGAGCAGAGGTTCGAATGAGGCGATAAGTACAGTCAAACGACGGGGTAAGGTTACTTGAGATAGAAGCACTGCTCAGGGAAAATTACCAGGGATACTTTTGGCAAAGGAAGGTAATGTTGGAATATGGAAAGCGGCGCAGCAAGGTACGAGCACTGCATAAGCGCCGGTGCCTTATATGCTGAACTATCAGCTGCTCAGCACAGGTGCATTTCATTTTTGTTCTCAATTTGTATGGCTCCGATTATATTCATTTCTGTGCCTCGATTTAATGTATTTAACTCGTAGCTAGTTGAATGAGAAACTCTGCGCGTTTGCGAGGGTCCACTGCTATCCCGGGTGAGGCTCAAATCCCTCCTCATCTCAACAGGTAATTGATGGCCTGGAATGAGGTTACAACGTATCCTTGTTGCGCGAGTGAGGTTATGGGTGTGAGTAAGAGTATTATGTGCAGGGGTGAGGTGAGTCGTTGCTTCCGGGAGAGGAATGAGGTTGTGCGGTGTATGTTGCATCTTGAATTGTGCATTGAGGAATAGCTTGGTTAATAAGCCACAAGAGAAAATCTCCTTCGATGAACTTTGCGAGAGATGCCCCCCTAATGGGCTGATCGTGACCTTGCCGTGTATGTACCCATTAGGCTACGGAGGGTGGCAGCCTGTACTGACCCATTCAAACCCTCGCGAAAGCTATCTAACGTCATTCAATAGGTCCGTTGTAATGTAGTTTACCTATTAACGATATTAATAACTGAAGTCATTCGATTATCCTATACCTGGTCAAGGGGTGCTTATATGTCGATATATTTCTCTGTTCATATCTTTGTACTTATGGCTTCAGCTCAGATGTTTCCACCATGCGAAGCATATCAAGTGTGAGGGTCTCAGCTGAGTGGCACATTAGCCCTTCTCAATTCTGTCCCGATCGTTGTCCCTGCAAGCTAGCACACACAGCAGCGACTTAGTGGGGACAACCAAGGAAACCCGGGCCGTTGGTGATCCACTCTGTCAGGCATGAAAATGGTGGGAGATGTGAGATGGTGTCCCTCCTTTCCTGCAAGTTGCTCCAAGCCGCTTGGCACTTGTGAACCCCTGGCTCAAGCTGACAAAGCATCTTCTTTTGGACAATCTTTTCCCCTGTGACTCTTCCTGTGGCACCGCCATCTGCGCAAGGCAGCAAGGTGCAGCACAGACATATGTATGGACCGAAGGCTGCTCTATGGGAAACTACAAGAAGCCATAGTGTTATTACATCTGCAGGCTTGCTCAGCAGCTACTTTGGGTAGAACGTGGAACAGGTTGTTTTATGAACAAGGACATAACTGAAAGCTTGAGGCGAGACCATGGTAAATGGTTATACACAGACACAGCTACTGTACGGTTGAGGCATTGGGCAGTAGTGGGATGGCTGTATATCTGGGGGTGTAGCAAAGGGTGGGTTACATTTACATATCACTTCTGCTGACAGGTTGCACAAGTATATGGCTCCTGGTGGCTATCCACAAACCTTCCTGAACTTAGCTTCAGACAGATGCTCAGGCTCATTTTATTGATTGGTTTTCTTTCCAGGTATACCAATCAATAGGATGTCAGATAGCTGAATTGATGTGAACTAAATTCATCACAGCATCATCTGCCACCATAGGGGAGGTCCATAACATAGTATATCATAACCTATGTTAGAGCCATGATGAATATATGCCTGGTTGACTAGCAAACACTGAGTATCTGGCCGCTCCAACCACTGCATGACACCAACTGTACTGGAGCGTGACTGTACTGTCACAGCCCTGGTAGATAGACATATGTCTGGTATTGCAGCAACGGCACCAAAACTCACATGCAAGGTACGTGGTTTGATTCGACCCATGTTAGAGCCATGAGGAATACATATACCTGGTTGACCAGCAAACACTGGGTATCTGGTCACCTCGGCTGCTGCATGACACCAGCTGTACTGGAGCCTGATGGTACTGTTGCAGCCGGGGTAGACATACATCTGGTGTTGCGGTAATGGCACCAGAACTGACCGCAAAGCTACTAATGACCAGCAGACACTGGGCATCCGGCCGCTCCAACTACTGCATGACACTAGCTGTACTGGAGCCTGACTGTTCTGTCACAGCCCTGTTAGACATACGTCTGCTGTCGCAGAAACAGTACCAAAACTCGCATGTGAGGTATGTGGTTGTTTTGACCCATGTTAGAGCCACAAGGAATATATATGCCTGGTTGACCAGCAAATGCTGGGTATCCGGTTGCCTCGGCTGCTGCATGACACCAGCTGTACTAGAGCCTGATGGTACCATCACAGCTGTGGTAGACATATGTCTGGTGTCACAGCAACGGCACCAGAACTGACTGCCAAAGCTGCTATAAGACCCCACACATACTGGAGTCTGTGCATAGCATCCAAGGCAATCTGAATGTACACTGCTGTGGCAGCTGGTGACAGGGTAAACTTACATCCCATGGCTCATCTAGCATGGGAGGTATGTGGTTTTTTTCTCTTACTACTGCTTTATTACCAGTCTACTACATGGGTTGGAAGCATGGAGTAATAATGACTGTCCGGTATTTGTATAGAGGAATCACTATTTTTGGGGAGGACCTTGTGAGCATTTACACTGGCACCAGTGTACATACACAGGGGTGATAGTGACACTTGAAACATACGTGAGTGTGTCAGTATTAGCCTGGCCAGACGTACGTCCCACCCCCTGATGGAGGACAGGCGAGGCTTATATGGCTGGCAAGCTAAGGGCCAGCAAGCATATGTCTGTGAACTTGACGTAGGTGTCATGATAGATCTCTGCCTTCAGCCACTATGTATATTGTGAACATTGTGCATCCAATGGTCAATTCTGGTGAAGGGTAAGAAGTCTAGAAGGATATTGAGACTGGTACTATACCCCTCCCTGTCTCTTTCACTCAAGGGAATCCCACCTTCAACTCATCTTGTTGCCAGCCCTCTTTCGATCATCATGTGTGGATGTGCGTCCTGAGGCTATCGTCCAGTAGGCAATGGTGATAGGATTTGGGCCAATTGAGTGAGAATGGAGGTTATGAGCTGACTGATACACAAAGAAAATCCAGGACTGGTGTTTCCAAAAGAATAGAAACAGCACTGCCAAGGCCCTTATGCCTAAGACAAGTCATCTAAAATACCCAAAATCAAGGGTGATGGATAAATTGTGAAGAAAGTACAAATCCTGTGTGAGAGCTGTGCATGCAGACTATGAGAGTGGCCAGGTAGGATATGTAAACAGGATAAAAGGGGTCCTCTTTGGCAAAGGAATGTAGACACATGGGTTGTGTGGCGGGTGTTGAGTCAGCATCAGTGAGCTGGATGATCTTTTCAATCTTGAACCAGACTCAGAATATCACCCTGTGAATTGCTTCAAATCAGTGGATGAACAATGTCAGGGTGTTTTAGCAGAGCTTCGAGTGACAGTTCCAGCTAAATGGCATGAAGAGATGGCCACATCACGAAAGTTGACATGGGCAGCTGGTTGCCTATGTAGTAGCTCTTGGCCTCAGCTTGCTTCTGATTTCCATGATAATGGAACACTGATGCCTTATTTATAGCAGGAATTGACATACTTACAGGTTAAATAGTATAGAGGAATACATTTAACAATCCACTGGACCTTAGCTATGGATCCCCCAGGTACTACAGGGCAAATGAGGGTGGGGTAGGGGCACTGAGGAACTTAAAACTGCCAGCTGCTCATAACAAAATAAGAGTGTTATATTGCACATTATTTAGGAACTCAACTATGCAATAAAGAATACCCCATGATCAATTCAATAGCTTCATTACTTTCCAGACCTGAGCCTTTTATGCCATACCTTCTCACCCTTCTCCTCCATAACATCTTTACTGCATCTCCTTTTCCAAGGCCATTCAGCTTAGCAGTGGCCTGAAGCAAATATTGGGAAATTAATTCATAACCCTCAAAATGAGACCTGATACCTAAGAAGGGCTGGCAATAGCCTGAGGATGAGAGACTTGCCATTCTATAGGCCAGGGGAATTAGCTAATTCAAATGAAAGCACATATTTCAATCTGATTTCTGAATATGTTGTAGCCCTGTTAAAATGCTGAAGATTACACCATCTTTCATAAAAAAACGGCAGGCCTGTTTCTGAGATATAAAAATCACAAGTTTTGGTCAGGTATGAGGAGAAAACAAAAACATTATGCTGTTTCAAAGGCTACAAAGACCAGGAAACTTACCTCTATGTTGTTATACCTCATAATAAACAATTCTTGAGATGGGTAGAGTGAACTGCACTTTGAGAAAATTGCAAAGTTTGGGGTGTAGAAGGAAAGGGAGAGGGAGGGGAAGCAAACTTGGAAACATACAAAAAGCTAATATGACTTCAATATTTGCCAGAGGACCATAAAGATGCTGTATTGGGATGTATTCATTAAGCAGGGAGAGGGGGAGAGGAAGCAAGTGAAGGAGGGGAAAAAATACAGTATTGTTCTCAAACATACCAAAAGGCAGTATGACTTGAGTATGGGTGAGCTATACTTTCACAGCAACTGCACATACTATTTTGATTTCATCACATCCATTATCAACGTGTGACTTGGGTATAGAGGGGGCCATAAAATCTTGCAAATCAAAAAATATTTGATTGTTGACTGGTTTTCACACCTGATAACATGATGAAATGTGCAAGATATCTAAATGCAATTTATGGTCTTTCTTTGTTTATTGTACCTTATGCTTATGTGGTCACTCCCTTCTGTACATCTTGGCATCAAGGCTGTCTTAGCACAAGAGAAAAAGAGAGGGGGTGAGGAGGTGAGGGCATGCTTTTGTCCTTTGTTTACTTTGTTTTGGGAGGTGGGGGGGGGGGGTTTGTTGGGGGTTTGTTGGGGTGGTGGGGGCTAAACAGAGAGGCAGAGAGGCTAGGAGATAGGCTGGACCTAGGGGTTTTAGGGGTGTGCAGACATCATGGAGGGTACAAGAGCATGGGAAAATGAGGAAAAGTAGGCATGAAACAGGCACAGCAGGGCTTAAAGGGGTTGTGGGAGGCCAGGCAGGGCCTGGACAGGCACAGGACCCATCTGGGACCCAGGGTTTTTGGGGAGTGCGGACATCATGGAGGGCACAAGGACATGGGAACATGAGGAAAAGCAGTGACAGAACAGGCAGGGAGGGGAAAAAAGGAGCTGCAGGAGATGGCAGGAGTGTGGGAAGGGCCTGGGACCCATCTGGGACCCAGGGTTTTAGGGGTGCACGAATGTCAGGGAGGTGAAAAGGGAATTTTTGGAGTGAGCTGGTACCCTAAACAGGAGGCAGGGGTGGATTAGGGTACCCTAAACAGATGGGAATAGACATAGGCTATAGAATACATTTATGTACACACTGCCGTTTTACCGGCAGGTAGTGTGGGACTCATCGGCTCTTATGCCGAAATACCCACTAAAACCCCCTGTGGCGAGTAGCGGCTAACAAATGTTAGCCAGGGTACTTCGGATTTGAGCCCGAGACCTCCTGCGATCTTGTCAGATGGTCATGGCTGGACAAATCCCTCAGTGGTAGCCACTATCCCACCGGTTCCCCCAACTCGGTTTAATGTTTGAATATCAAGGAAGTGCTTCCTTTGTGCTTCCTCCAGCTCGATACCAGTTCTCCCAAAGCGAGTTTCTCCCCGGCACTCATTATACTTTTTGTTACTAATCATGAACGAGCTGATGTCATGGATGGGAATGGGGATGGATGGACGGGATGAAGGAGGATATTTCTGGGCGGTTGTTGCGTCATGGGCTGGTCCACATCGACTACGCCCACTATCGATCAAAGTCGGTACTCGTCTTTACAGCTCGTTAGACGAACCACGGTACGATGACCTAAAGTATCCCTTTATCTCAGACATCTCCGCAGGGTTAACATATTCTGTTCTGGGCGAAGACGTCGTCCACCTCGTTACTTAGCCATCCCAACATCGTCCCCGTCTTGCCCTTCATCCCGCCGTTCGCTGCCTCATTCTCCTCAAGCATCGGTTTTATTTGAGGCTCTTTTTCCCTGTCATTTATAGGCGGTTTGAAGCGACTTCACACGATGTCGAGAGGGGTTTACCAAACTACGTCTCCAAGGACTCTCCTGCCAAATACGAACCCATTTAAGCGGACGATTATGTGGAAGCTAAGATGCGTCGCATGTGGAATGCTTCCGATGGATTGAAAATATGAGGATGAAGTTGGTGTACTTGAGATAGAAAGTCATCTAAAAAGAGTATATTCTACTTGAATTGATTATGTTTCAGGCTAGCTACTTAATCTCAAGAAATGCAGCACCGACATTTTATTTATTCTTCAAGGGATGCGGAAGCCTTCATCGTGACTAAACCTACTTACCCTTTCAGATCTTATATCAAATTATTAATCGTCCCCTTTAAAAATCATGATAGCCAAAGATGTTCCAAATCTTCGCTTTACCCGGCCATACAAAGCATTCACATCTGATTCACTCATATTCCAAGCTTTAAAAAATAAATATTGTTTACTCAAAATTTTACGTCATCTTGGTATGGGATAATTCTGTCCACTGCCCGATATATAAATATTTTCTTTGGATTTCGGTGCCTCTGGGACATCGCCGGATTGTTTAAAAACCTTGTGTGAATAGAGGATCTGGTGCTAGAGAATGGTAGATCATACTTCGACAATAGCATGTAAGGTGAGATGGTATGTGAAGTTGCCAGTGTTGAAGTCGGTCTGTAGAGACCCAAGCGAGATTATAAGCTTCGCACTTTCGACGGTCTTCGGAATATCTCGACGGGTGTTCTTTCCTGCATAGATCTGAAATATTCATTCAGCACGGACTATCCTTGAAGAAGACAAATATACTTCTCCAAAGTGTTCGTAGTCTTCAGCAATAATTGATTTGTCCATAGGTGCAGAGTAAACCGGGAAACCAGCGGCTGATACCAGCTCGCGGACTTCACCGACTACATGATGCCTCACGGCACAAGCATCGACGAGGAAGGCGACATTCCCACCCGCAGCTGAGACGAGACGAACGATCTCGTTTAGGACGTAACTTTCTACATCGGCATTGGATGACTTCCCGTAGGATTTTTAGGATTTAGAACGCGTTCTAAATTCTAAAATTCAAACTCCGAAAGTTTAGAGCTGGAGTTTAGAACGAAGCTGTCCCCCGTAACATCTCAACCAAACTTATTTTCTAAACGGGATAATTGCCGTATCTGTCCACCACGCGCTTTGTCAAGATCTGATATCTATGTGACCTAATATGGAAGGAGATGTCGTATATGCTGGAACCGGGTCTCTCTGGCATTCGGATATCACTGGGAAGTGAGATATCAGTGTAATTGACAGTAATGTCAGATTTCTTCGAAGTTTTTTTATGGAGAATATGGTGAGGTGGATGGGACAAGGAGCGGGAGGAGATGTGGACACTTGTGGATTCCCCATGTTCATCAGAGGTTCCCATCATGATGCGGCTGACAAATATGTTTAGAATAGGATTTATATTTAGAAAGGAGGGGGTACCCCCCCCTTCTAAACTACAGTTTAGAACGACCTCACTAGCTCCGATCGTGAGTTTAGAAAATGAGCGCCGGTCCCACCGAGATGGCTCATCAGCGCTAACAGCGATTTTAGAATTTAGAAAATAGGATTTAGGATTTAGAACCCTACGGGAAGTCATCCATTATTCGGCGGAACATCAAGATTGAGAGGGGTACGAAGAGGAGCTGCAAATATCTTTTCGTATACAAGGTCTGTAGGGAATGTCATGTAAACCGGCCTCGCCTGGAAACAACGCATATGCTTCAGTGTCGGCGTTTTCGAGCTCGACAATAAATTTACATACCCAGACTATGCACTCTACTAAAATAAGGTCAATTTGAGCTCCAGCCGTTTGCTTGTCTGTCAGCACAGCTTGGGAGGAGGTGAATTATTCAGCCGCCTTTGTATATCCGTCAAACCTAAATAATGCTAATTTAAATTCAATCATAAGATGTATACGCCACATAGACGTACCTGCCATCGCCCAATGTGTGATACAAAACCGGCCGGGTTTTGAGTTGTGTGGTGCTGGGAACACCTGCGATATCTAGAATAGGAATGTGTTCAGAGAAAGCACCAGCAATGCCATTAATGCCACTGAGCTCTCCTACGCCAAAACTATCAGGACGACAACATTAGCATTGATGATTTGGAAAATCGGCTGCACATACGTGGTCTTGACGACACCGAGGGAGTCACTATCCACGGCCTGGCCTACTATAGCATAACCATCTGCAGCATAGGGAGCATTCAATTCGTTGCTATGAAGAACATGAGACAAACCGACATCCTTTGAAAATAAAAGAAACAAACCAATTGCCAATCCATTCAATGGTTGGATGGCCCTCAACGAGATCCTGTACTTTGGTTAGAATATCATTGACGGGACAACCCTAAGCACATACTAAAAAACCAAAGATTGAAGTCTCCAGGTACTCCAAACATCGACTACGAAAGGTTAATACGCTGAAGATAGGCTGCAGAGCGCAACATACTTTGACACCGAGCTGGCTGAGCCTGGTCAACAAGTATTGGCCGATGTTGATTTGTTCTTCGTCCGACATTGTAGGAAGGGATGTGAATGGTGAAAGAGACTGGGGCCAAGTCTTTATAAACAATATTCGCACCACCATCATTTCGAAATCGATGTCACGCATGTGTGTCCAAATCCGCAGGGAGAAGGACAAATGATCCCGTGGACGGAGTCACGGAAGTGTTTAGTCGCACTCCCATTATGGCATGACACCCGGATATAGCAGTGATGCAGACCAGCTCGATTCTATATAGAACTACATATTGTTACAGAGTATCGAGAAACATCCCTATTGACAAATAACCGAGAAAAATGAAAGCGAAATATTTGTGGATTTAATGACGACATAACTCATGAAATAAACGCATAGATAATCTTAAGATACTTGACAAAATCGATAAGAAAAAGAAACTGATAAGCTAGTCCATAAGGTAGCGCCCTGCATGTAAGAGCGCCCACGCATCTACATGTAAGAAGAGAATGTTCCCCCTTGATCGCAGCAGCGAGAAGAGCAAGGACCATCCGAGTCCCTGCCCGAAGCTCCTGCCCGAAGCTCATCCGCGCCCCCAATAATTATCGGATGTCCGTTCAAAAGAACACCGGTTTCCCATTTATCAATCCTTTTTCCTTTTTAGTTCTGTCAAGTTTCTTTGCTCGCAGAAGCACACTCCTATTCTGTTGTGGTTCGATAGTTGGCTTGCGATTCAATGCAGGAGTAGGAACAGGAGCTGTAGATGGCGCTCGCCTAAGAATAGTAGCGGGAGTTGTGGACGGTGCTCGCTTGAGAGTAGTAGTGGCTGGCTCAGTTGACGATCTGACAAGAGCTGCGGAATAACCAGTTCAAATACGAACTTTTCAAGGGATCCCCGAATATCTTCAAAGCTACGAAGAAAGAAGATGCTTTATCAGTGGAAGAAATTCCAAAACTTAACTTTCCCATCCCAACACGTATTGCTCGTAAGAGTTTCCTTCGGATATGAGATACATTCATTGTTTACGTTGCTTTATTAGAAAAATTCTTGTATCGAACGACTTCAAAACTCATGTCAAGAGCTTCCTTCGTGTTCTCCAAGAAACTGATGGTCATATCCTCAATTTCCCGTATCTTGTCGTCCGCGCTCTCCTGAACCAACTCTCTGGAGAACATCAGATTGGGGTAGCTCAGCAGGTAGTGTCCTTGATGGGACTCAAATCTTTCCATTCTCTGTGGGACGTCATGACTAGTACCAACATACAGGAGGTGAGTAACACCTCTATCTTCTTATCAACAAATGTGAACTCATAGCTATGTAGATTATTTCCGACCACAGCTTAGGAAACGCTGTTGTGACTAAACCTAGTAGTTCTGGAACTCTCCATCGGCTGCAGATTGCGATATTGGCTCTTATCCCGGTAATAAAACTCCTGTCCAAGTCCGAGTAAACTGGATCCGATCGAATACCGAAGTCAGTGAAAACAATCCAATTTTATCACGCGTTTACTTATCATTTTTTATTCATCTAGTCTTCAGCTGACACTCGCAGAAAACACTTTCCAGAACTTGCACGATCCATCTACAGGCTTGCTAACATTTCCTCAGCCGTACCAATATTATCCACGATGTTGACCAAGCCATTATTTGTCAACATTCGCGAACAAGCTCTTTTATTCCTTGCCAGCGTCTGCACACATTCTCTTTTAGATGATATCCATTCGGCGGTTTTACCCCAACCAGCACTGTTCCACGCCGCCGCTTTCCTCAAAGCCCAAATATCCGACTCAAAGCAGCCACAAGATTTCCAAACTATCATTCCGTCTATCTTGATAGCGTTAAGAGCTCATCTGTAACGGACGGCACAGCTTTGATCATCAAAGCATCGGCCAGAATGGAGAGGAACCTTGTAGATTCCTCTCGAAGGTTATGGTATATTTAATGACTCATTAATAGTATAAACACATAGTAAGAAGATTTCCGATGGTTGTAGAAGGTCAAAGCGCCTTCTTATTGTGACTCATTCATATCTTATTTATACGGCCGTAGTTACTGCTTGTACAGGAAAATACTCGAAATTGAGAATCTTTTATAACGGTCTGCAACTGCCACCTAATTAAGAAATCTCTTACATCGACAATCTAACGAGAGAATAGGTAATTTCTATTATCTGATACTACCGAACTCTACATCATCACTCAGAAGTCAGGACTCCCGCTGCAGATTGCATCGCGAATATTGCTCAGTCGACTTCGGCATCCGCTGGGTCTTCGGTGTATGCTTTGCATTCAGCTTATAGTGCTGGAAATATTGCGTTTAATTGTGTTCTTGCTTGGTGCTCAGAGCGTAACATCTCTGGTAGATCACCTGCAGTATTTCGAATGGCATGACCTGGGTCGACTCGTTTCTTCGCTTCAGTCATGTCGTCAACACTTCATCAACGATAGTCACTATCTCACCGTATTCGCCCAAGAGAAGTTGAATGCTGTTAAGCGAGACGATAAGAAAGACGCTGCGTAAGTTTGTCTCCCTGGATACCATATATCAGATATTCATAAACCTTCATCTCCAGGTATAAGGAACGAGTGTTATGCTATCTGCTCTCGCACGCCGTTGCATGGAACTGTGTTCCCGCGAGGAGAGTTATCCTATCAAACTTGAGGAAGGTCACCAGGGCAGTCAAATTAGAGATGCTTCTGTCACTGTTGGCGCAGTCGGTCCTCAGTAGTGATCATCCATTGCTTGCTCAAGATGAGCGCCATACGGTGCTTCTCGTTGAACTTAGCCAATTCAATCTGCGGCCACACCTATTTTGCTCCACCAAAATAAACCCATCCCTCACTTCCCACCTTGGGGATGCTACGATAACCCTCGACATCTGTGGAGCGCACTCAACTACAAGATCATTGCTGCCACCTTACGAAACCATCTCGAGAACACATTAGGGTATTTGTTTAAAGAAGGAGTATTGGCTTTCACTTGCAACCGAACATGTGGCTACATCGCCAGCTCCCGCTCGACGCAGGCACCCGAGGCAAAAGTCAGCTCTTGACACTCCACAAAGCAGCCGGCAGCTCCCACCTCGACCCTGGACGAGACAAGACAGGCAATATTCGGTTACACAACCCTAAACAACCCTTATCTGGCCCACAAAGGACCCATTTCATCCACACCTACTCGAATCAAGGAGGAACGACGTGTCAGCTTTAGGCCCGGTTACAACCAGCACCCGGCCGACAAACTACAGTCTGACAAGTTCCAAGAACTATTTCGAATCCCAGGCAAATTGGAAGGAGCGGCGAACCGAAAATCAGAACCAACGGATAGAGCGATTCCTAGCCCCTTGCCTTCGCTAAGCCGAAGAACTACGAACAATCAATCATACATCCCCAGAAAGCCTAACGGAGGAGATCCAGGAGATGATTCTTCGGATGACGGCTATCCCATAAGGAATGGGATATCGGTTCTAGGAGAGCCTTTTCCAGGAAAGACTCACCGTACTCTCGATTTAACTCTCGGGAGCCACACTTTGATCGCAAGCTCAAATCTACTGACACACCCACCTGGAACGGCGATCCAGATACTCTGGCCCGATGGATATTAAGCATAAACAATTTAGTAGCCCGAGGAGATACCGTCCACACTCAACTAGGACAATTGGTGCCGACTCGACTGGAGAAAGAAGCCGAGCGGTGGTTCTGGTCACTGCCAATGGAATAACGGGAAGAAATCACTTTTAATTGGAAGACCCTTCAAGACGCTCTCTGCTTCTGCTATATGAGCACTGAGTGGCTCAACAAGGAAAAGGAAAAGGCAAGAGCTGCTTCCCTCCGGCACAAAGGACACGAATCGGAATCCTCTTCCGCCTAATACATTCCTAAAAAAGAGCTCTTAAGGCTGGTCTTCATAATGTCAGATACCGAAGTCATGAACCAAGTCATGACCTGCAGCTCCTTGATGGTTCTCCGTTCTTGACCCTGGCAGTTTTCATTTGCTTCTTTGGGTATGTCTCTCTTTCTACATTACACAGCATCACCTAACGCATCCTTAATCCTAACGTCTTCAAGAAATGTCTTTAGCGCGATAAACCAATAAGCTCTTTATCAGTTCCTGCACCACTATGAACGATACCTTGGATGGTGATGATATATATCCATTTATACTTGGAAGTATCTGCAACTCCCTGGCAATCCTTTGGTACCATGATTCACTTCAACTATGAGCATCAGATCATCGCTGTCGCGAGCAACAATAGTTCGGACGAGTCCGCAGCCGGCACCCAACTAGATCCTGCTTGGCTACTACAGGCTACTGCTATTCTTTATTTCCAATATTACATCCTCCGAAGCCGTATCTTCCTAAGTCAAGATATCTTCGCCTCCAACGTCGTCAAGCTTAAAGCCTCGACTACGGGCTCCCTAGATCACGGCGATGGTGACCTGACATACCTCTTCATGAACCTCTTTATTTCACTGATTTACCAATCCTCCTCACTGATATGGACCTTATCGACATCTTCTTCAGTTGCTCCATCTGCGTACCATCCCTCCTCCTCTGAAATTCAAACATCATTTCCACTCATCTGGCACTTTCTCATACGTCCATCAGCAGCAAAATTCCAATCCTCTGCAAGGTGTTAGTTCAGGAATTAAACAAAAAATTGTACTGCGAACCAAGGTCGTAACAGCCGAACCAAGATTTATTCTCTTCATTATAGTACTCTTACCTAGGCTAATTCAGAACCGCACATATCTTCAACAAGGGTCGACGTAACAGAATTGGACTGCGATTTACCTGATCATACGCTCAGCAATAGAATCATAGACTGAGAGCTTGAACCGTACCTAAGTCCCTGTATTATGCGTTCCATGGGTGCTCATCATAGTACCAACCCTTCATGCCTCAACGGCTGATACTGGCCTCGTAATGGACATAATGGAAAGACGAGCAAAGTATCTGATGTCATCCACATGTTTCTGGCAAAGAATACTGTCTAGGATAGTAGACCTCGAGGTATCGGTCACAGGTAGAACGGGTCGGTGCACAG
This sequence comes from Sphaerobolus stellatus SS14, assembly GCA_000827215.1. NCBI lineage: Eukaryota > Fungi > Basidiomycota > Agaricomycetes > Geastrales > Sphaerobolaceae > Sphaerobolus > Sphaerobolus stellatus. The sequence continues at coordinate 38,154 of KN837354.1, read as the reverse complement.
GTCGGCAATTTCGAACATGTTAGAAGACGAATAAGCAAGAAACATACCAATTTTGTCTTGAGATGGACGAAACAGGGACCTTCGTGGCTTGCAGAAAACGTGTCGCTGCATCGAGGTACTATCACCTCACAGGAAGTGGCACGGCTCTCGGGAAGTGGCACACCCTTCTGTACTCCCATTGCATTGAATAATTGTCGTTTTGAGCATGGGTGATTTTTTTATTGATTTATTATGTAATTTTCAAATACTTGATGGGACAAACATTCAAAGGTTTAAGGGTGTGTCACTTCCCGAGGGCCGTGCCACTTCCTGTGAGGTGATAGTAATAGGGAGTTCCATGTCTAGTCTTCAAATGAATCTAACGTGTATTGGAGTCAAAAAGAGATTTTAAACACCTTGAAGGTGATTGTGGTGATAAGAGGCGAGATACAGACAAGTAGACAACGAGGACAAGGTGGTAGGAGATGGGTCACGGATGGCAGCAACAGGTCGCTGGCTTTGAGCCTGGGCACCCTCTAGAATTGTCTCGCAGCTTTGGGATCGCAGAGTGTCGCGGGTGTTACACACCGCAAGCTCCTTGGCCAGAACTTTTGTGAGTCGGGGTGGAACGGGAGGAAGAAGTCCCCATTGACGTGTTCGTGGGAGAAAACACCAGCCCAGATGCGGCGCAGCCACACCACGTGACATGTTCAAAGGCGCCAGCCACTCATGCCACTTCCAGATCATCTAGAAAGCTGTGAGGGTTAGTTTCCTCTTACCAGGTGTAATTGAAAAAGCTGTTGTAAGTAGACAATGAGCCAGAGCAAATCCGGCATTATACGAAAATCAGCTCAAAGGTAAGCCAAGCCAAGGAAACATTTGTAGAGGCTCGTCGAGGGTATAAAACCGAAATCTCACCATGTCCATGGGTCCGGCGCCTATAAGCCTAGGCTTGTGATGAAGCCTGGGCACATAGGCGTGGCAATTCTGGCTGACATAATCTGCTTGCTCCCTGTACCCCCGGGCGCCTTAGGGTACAGGGAAATAGCACCCCGGCAAATCCCGGCCAGTGGAAGCCAGACTATGGAAGAATAAATGGAACTGCGAAACAGAAACTGCGAAAAACAGCTTGAATAGATCTATCACGATACCTTCTCGAGGACGAATATCTTTTGCAAACGGTCATCCCGGGCAGGCAGATTTACCGGTTGGACCACAGGCTCGCGGTCCCCATTCACATTCAGTTCGAAGACCTCGTTCGCGAAGTTTTGCGTGATCTCGTGCTTTTGATATCTCAAAGACCTGCAATATTGAATCAATCCCGAGAAAAATGGAATTCCTGGCTATGTAACGTCCTGAACAAATCCTATAAAGGTTCAGCTAAATTGGATCAGAGCGAGACATTAACCTGAGCATAGAAGGCTGCGGAAATTTCATATCGGCCCATTCTGCATGAGAGCTGCAAATAATTTCCAAACAATCCGTTCGGAAACGGCTTTACGTAAGATAGATTGTCAGAGGTCGACATATCAATAATTTCATCTGTTGGTTGGCACACGAACATATGAATAAAATCGTTGTCAGAATACCTCTATTGTAGGCAATCTCTACGGCCTAAAATTTACTCAAGTTAAGGTTTAGGTATGTGCACCGTATTTGGGCTATGCTTTAGTCAGTCAAGAAATCAACGGTCATCATGTTCAACTTAGTGTCGCCGCGGTTCGGTTCAGTTCGGTTCTCACGCCCTATTTTCAGAACCATGAACCGAACCGGTCAAAATGGTTCGGTTCGGTTCACCGAACCACTTCTGAACCACTCTAACCAGTTCATAGTGGTTCGGTTCAGTCCAAAAACTGGTTCTGAACCAGTTCATACACTTCAGCCTCATATTTTCTCAGGAATATTAAGTACCTTGTCTAAAAATATTTTTAACTGCAAGGAATAATATGATGTTAAGTATTGAAGGGTCATATACATTTTATTTGATTGAAATTGAACTTAACTGTTATATTTCTTTTATATATCAGTCCAGAACTGGTTCATGAACTGGTTCTGAACTGACCAGAACCCAGAAGAACACCTCCTCTGACCTAAAATTATCACACATATATTTTAAAATGGATCAACACAGGGGTGCAAGTGAGGGAGGATGATTTTCATGGGGTAAATTAGCTATTCTAATATTTTTTTTGGGATTTATACAGCCATAAATATCACCTGGTTTGAACCAGTTCAGACTGGTTCAGGACTGGTTCGGAAATTCCAGGAATTCTCTGAACCATGAACCGAACCACTGCTGAACCACCCTGAACCAGTTTGTACGGTTCGGTTCATAATGGTTCGGTTCGGAGGTTCGAGGTTCGGTTCAGCGGTTCGAGAACCGAACTGCGGTGACACTAGTTCAACTCTAAGAAATTATGGATTATGTGATGATTGAGAGCGCATGATGCCTGAAATTGAAATGTGGCTTACGTGTCATCACCTGTAGTCATAGCACCTGTCAGCTACACCTTGCGAAACTCAAGTCGACTCTGAAATTCGCACGCAGTCATATGTTTGCGCTACTATCACCTCACAGGAAGTGGCACG
>KN837354.1:0-18782 GCA_000827215.1 Sphaerobolus stellatus SS14 | reverse complement strand
TTTGTGGAAAACAATTGGAGAAAGAGTTTTTGAGTTTTTGCTGACAAAGCATGTCTTGAGCAGCTTCATGCAGCTTCATTATACAGATATGGTAAAAACATAATTTTTTTCGATTTTTTTCGATTTTTTCCTTGATGGAAAACAATTGGAGAAAAGGTTTCTGAAATTTTGCTGGCAAATCATGTTTTAAGTGGCTTAATGCATCTTTATAATATAAATAGATATTTATATTAATGCCTCGAATTTTTCATGATTTTTTTGGATTTTATTTTGAGGAAAACAATTGGAGAAAAGCAGTTGAGGGTGAGTGTGGGAAGTTTATGCTGACAAATGCTGACCAATTGCTGACAAATACATGTCCAGGGCGCCTCCATGTGCCTTTATTATATGGTGGTCATGTCTTAAGCACCTTAATGTGGCTTTATAACATTGATTTTATGGCTGGAAATTTACATATAGTTAAAACAAATTTTATCATGATTTTTTCGGATTTTATTTGGAGGAAAATAATTCTCGAAAAGTGGTTGAGGGTGAGTGTGGGAAGTTTCTGCTTACAAATGCTGACAAATGCTGACCAATTGCTGACCAATACATGGCCAGAGCGCCTTCATATGACTTGTATAATAGATGATTGAATATTGATGATTGATTGATTGATATTGATGATGATGATGATGATATGATGATGATGATGATTGATGATGATATGATGAATATTGATTGATGATTGATGATTGATGATTGATGATGATGATGATAATAGAATTGTATAATAGATATGATGATGATGATGATGATATAGATATGATGATGATTGATGATGATGATATTATAGATAGATGAGACAAACATGAGACAAACAAGGCTAAACAATGCAAGCAAAAAAAATTACAGCGGAAACTCAGAGCTTTGGAAGTCTGCAAACCATCCTCGCAGATCCCATAATCGTACTGCTACAATGACAAAAAAAGAGAAGAAGAAAAAGAAAATAAGGTGGTTGTGCTGTTTATTTTTAAAATCCCGTGATGGAGACAACACGAAAACTTATGGACCAAATGATATCATTCCTAATGTCGACCATGAAGGATAGTTTCATGTGTCTCACCAGGAGTCTCGAATTGGATCTCACAAGATTGGGCTGTCACCGGGAACTAAAAAAAGGAGAGCCCAACCATGATTGAAATAAATAATGACTTGTGACTTCGATGAGACTACAGTCAAATGAATAAGTTGTGAAGCAATCACTGGTGGAGGGACTTACAAGAGAACGATGCCTCCGGCTTAGGCCTTGCCTCTTTGAATGAATGATACCATTATACTTGCGTTTGAGTCTCAAACGCTTCCCGACTTGTGATGGCAGTGATTTATCCTTGGACAGAATCCTCTTAATCTCCTTTACCTCCCGCGAATTCTCCACGAGAAGGGTAAGAGACAGGTGTGTCGCGGCAGTACCAAGGCGGCGATCATTCCTTGTGTTTTTTGCCTCATTACGATTGAGCCGTAAAAGCTGTCTGCTCCTCGACATTGAAGCTTCATTCTCGTCTTTGATAATATCAACACAGAGTCTAAGTCACAGAATGTGAGCAACATTGCACATTACTGAACGAAAACAGGAACGTACTCCTCAAGTTGAGCAATGGCATGCTTCACCACCAGCCCTGGATCCATAGGTTCGATCTCGGATGTAATGCCATATAGACTTTCCACGCGGTCGACGAGGTCCACTCTGTTTTCCTTTGCTGCAGTGATTCGCTGCGATGCAGTCACATTCCGTTCACCACTGACAATCGCGAATGAAACTCACGTTCGAGACCTTGATAACTTCACAAACGCCTCCAACTACGCTTTTCGCGATATTGGTGTCAATGAATGCAGAGGTGACAGGTAGGGCAGTGGACAGTATATCGTTTGCAGTAGACATAACACCTGTATGAGAAATCTTGAGGTTTCTAGATTGTCCAGAGCTGGCTGGCTTTGGTGCGGCCTGCAAGTTTTTCTGCCGATACACTGAAGCGGGAATGAGGGCTTTGGGAAACTTCGACATCTTATGTTTGAGGGCTGCTTTCCATTTGATCACTTGACAGACGAAAGGTTGGGTGGCTTTCATATCAACGCGGTCTACATAAACGAGTATTATTATCTCAGCGTAGGAAAGCACAGAAGATGAAGTAGTCTCACCAGTGTTATTGTTATAGGAGATCAGAGTACCCTCTTCATCACTTTCAGGCAAGTACCGCAGCCCGCCAATGGAGAGGCGTGACATTGCAGCCTTGACATCTTCGACAGTCCCCTGCACACAGAGCTTGTCGTCGACGTGGATATCCGTTGTCACCTGGCAACCATACCAGCCCCCAAAAATGATGTTTTCTTTATCGATATCAATATTGGGAGAACCTAAACGAACATTATTCACTTCGGTACGATCGACGTCAGATATATGTACCATAGTCCTCAAATGTCTCGCCTGACGAAGATATTGTGATGCAAGAAGGTATGGAACGAGAGATCTGGAGTCGGGTCTGATCATAAGTAAGTTTTGACCATACATACGTCGTGACTGAGCTTATGGGAGGTCCTGTAAATGGAGATGAGGTAGTTTGCATGAGAGCAGCAATCGAACGACGTACGCTGATGCCTCCCAGGAAGGTCTACCATCGCTCTGCTACTCAGCACTCAGTGTCAGGCCGTTAGCGTATGCTAACAGCCTGAGAGGTGATTAACCAGCTGCGAGAGACTGGAATGAAGATGCTCAACTAAAGCTCCATAGATACAAGGAAAAATGTACCTCCTTATATACGCTCTGAGCGCCAATCCGTTGGACATGTTGCCGAAAATTAGTGATAACCTGTGCATTTCCGAACCAGTCAGTATTTGCTTCTGTTCTTTTACTGAAAGCCGGACACCAACCATGTCCCCCCCACCTGTTATAGCCTATGTGTAATCCCGCCGGCAATGTATAGCACCGCTTGCGGATCTTTGGCCAAAGTCAGTGCGAGCTGTGAGAGACGAAAATAATAGCAACCTGTGCATTTCAAAAATAGACCATGTGTCCCCACCTGTTATAACCAATTTGTAATACCACCGACAATGTATAGCACCGCTTGCAGATCTTTGGCGAAAGTCAGTGCGAGCTGTGAGAAACGAAATAATAGCAACCTGTGCATTCCAAAAACAGACCATGTGCCCCCCACCTGTCATAACCAATGTGTAATCCCGCCGACAATGTATAGCTCCGTTTGCAGATCTTTTCCCAAAGTCAGTACGAGCTGTGAGAGACGAAAATAGTAGCAACCTGTGCATTTCAAAACAGTCAGTATTGACATCCATATATACCCTCTGAGTCCCAATCCATTGCACATGTTGCGAAAAACATCAGTGCAGTTAGCGATGCGAGACGCAAAGCGCAGCAACCTGTGCATTCCAAAAACAGTCAGTATTTGCTTCGGTTCCCTTACTGAAAGCCTCATGACAAGTATGTGGCTTCGGACTGCCACGAGCAACACCGCCGTCAGTGTATAGCACCGCTTGTAGATCTTTAAATTTGACAAAGATCGCAGTCACTTACGTTTCCTGTTTTGATTGGGGTTCAAGTGACTACTGGTCTTGTGCTTTGCGTCAGAGGGCCATATTTGGCTTGGAGTAATATTGCGACAAGCGGGGATAATTTCTTTATGAGCTGGACATAAGAAGGCACAGGCCTGGTGTACATATGGCTGGTACCACAATCGGAAATTACCAAAGTCCGTTAAATACTGGTAAATACTGTACAGATCTGGTATGGAAGACTCGAAAATGAAAGCTTCCATTCAAAAATAGTGGAACCTTCCAACATTGTTATCACAATTAGATCGGGATACAAGTGCACATCTACCGAATGTGTGTAGCGACCTTCGAATGTACCTGGCCATTTTGTAAGTGTCAGCCTTAGATTCACATGGGGAGACAGTCAAAGCTGACCAGCCGACACCGATAGTGAATTGAGAATTAAAGCTATTGGGTATGTACATGCAGAAACCAACAGTTTATATACCTAAAGCCCTACGATCCACCACGGACTTGCCTAAATAGTCGATGATAAAAATAGTAATGATATGTGTGATTGTCAAATTGGATGGTAAAGATTCCGCTGCCTTACATTCCTCCCCCCAGTTTGCACAGCGCACTCAAAAATAAGTGTAGAGTTCGTAGAAAATCGAAAATAAAGGAGTGTGAAACATTAAAAAAAAAGGAAATGAGTGAAATAACGAGTGAAGACTCACGGAGTAATGAACGTGTTTACGCTGATCCATTGACCGAGCGTGAACATCAAACTAAGAAACCTTCCAACTTTACCTCAATTTCGACGAGGGAAATCTACCACACCAGGGCCTCAGACAACACCTTCTTTGAATGATGCAGACGCACCACAGGAAGGATCTCATACATCTAACGAGACTAGCAAGGTTCCAGCTAATACGACCACCGCAAAACGCGATCAGTGATTATGTAATACCGAAATAATTTCGCTAATTTTCGTTAAATATTCATTATTTTTACTTGTCTGTGGCGAGTCATCTAAGGGAAGTGCAGAGCACAATATTGTTTCGCGTCTTGTTTACGCGTTGTTTACTCTTCCCAGGGTTGAATCCCAGCAACACGACATCACGAAGCCCCGAACTGCGAAGTCGATCTGTCAAAATAGGCATGAAAGGATCCAAGAAGCTTATTGGCAGACTTATTGCCATTCGTCAACGCTTTCTCCATGACAAGAAATCACGACGCATATATTCTGAAAGGCTGTCTTCCTGTACAGCATCCTGGCATTACCTCGTAGCAGCCGCTTTACCTCTGCTATGCCTGGCACTTCTTATGAAGTATTTCTTAGGCAGTAGGCAGGTAGGAGCGTGTTCCAATGTGGTCATTATAGTTATGATGACAATTTTTGTGATATTCTCTAAAAGTACGCTTTAATTTAAGTTGCGTTGTGTACAGTTACTGATCTGAACATTCAATAACCTGCTAGTCCAACCTGGTATATCAACACCTTCGAAGTCTTTCTCTCCTTCCAAAATCATCAAGCCTACACGAGCCAAAAGAGTACTTGCACATTGCGAAACCATAACTATTTTTATTAGAGGTCTACTGCCTCGCAGTATAATGATGCGTATGTATTTAATGCAATTACCTACCAGACTTTCTCTGATATGCATTTACGCGCATAACTGACAGGTGTTAAGCCGTCATCGACAGTCGACGAGTTATTGCAGAATTTAGGAAGACGGCACTTGATTGCCAATTTACACCTACGTTAAATATGGGGTTTATCATACTCAATACCAGAAACCGGTGCTGAACTTTGACGATACTCTGGAAAATATTGGAGCAGGTGATCTCTCCAATCTCGAATTACGAGCATTTGTTTTAGGCGGCGCCTCTTCAGATGAAGGTATGTTGTACAATAGTGTTCTCGTAATCTCAATGCTAATATATTTATTAGCTCCTAGATCCGGTACACCTGCCGATACAGCAAACAATGGGATGCAGCGATGTGACAGAGGCTATAAATGGCTTCCGCTTGAAATATTTCCTCGCAAGACCTCACTGGTTCTGACGAAGGCTGCAAGCCATGCACGGATTGTGAGACCCATCTTCAAACTCAATGAAAAGCTCGCAAGGCCGCTGAGTCTATACCTATTCTCCCTGGTTTCAGGTATCCAAATCCACTACCCTGCCCTTGTTTGAGGTCAGCACTCACCCAGATCTTTAGCTTTTCGTGCTCTGGTGCTCCGTGCGCCCCCAAAACCCCTGGTCCCAGATGGGTCCTGTGCTGGCCTTGGCCCTGTGTGGCCTCCCAGGGCTCCCTTTAATATGAGCCAGTCCCATTTCAGCTGATTTCCCCAATTTTCCCACCCGCTCACACCTGCTGTGACATCCAGGCTTCCCTAAAACCCTGTGGGCAAGCACATCTCTCACCTGCCCTGCCCCTTCATTCTGCTCCCACGCTCCTGTCAACCCACCCCCCAATAAAAAGGCCCTCACCTTAAGATTAGGGTAAAAACCCTCCTCTCTGTCTCTCTGTCTCTCTGTTTCTCCATCTCTCTCATTGTTTTAGACTGTTAAGGCAACCTGCACACCCCCTTTCCCCCACTTATTTTATTTCTTTATTTTATTTATTTTGAGGGTTAGCACTTTTTGGGAAGACCTTCCTCTGGCTGATAGTATGGATGTTGATTTGGGTCCAGGTAAGTTCATATTTGCACTCTTCATTATTATTCTATAGGCCAGGGTAATTAGGTAATTCAAATGAAAGCACATATTTTGCTCTGATTTCTGGATAAAGTCCAATGTTAGTCCCGACACACTGTGTGTTCTTGGCCAAACCCTTATCAATTGATAAATTCTGCATCAATCGATATATACCTCCAACAAAAATGTCAAGGCGGAGATGCATATACCAGAGTATCTGCAGGAATTCGAGGACATCTTCTCAAAGAAGTTTTTTGATTTGCTTCTGCACAAAAAGATATGGGACCACGCTATCAAGCTGATTCTGGATGCAAAGCCAACGAACACGAAGGTCTAACCCCTGTTCCCAGCAGAGCAAGCCCAGCTGCACGACTTCTTAAAAGAGAACTTAGATTCGGGACGGATTCGCCCCTCCAAGTCCCCAATGGCCTTGCTGGTGTTCTTCATTAAGAAGAAGGACAGAACCTTGCAGCTGGTGCAAGATTACAGAGCGCTGAACGGGATAACTATTAAAAACAATTATTCTATTCCATTGATATTCAGATTGGTCAACCAACTGCATGGAGTAAAGTACTTTACCAAGTTGGACATCCAGTGGGCATACAACAATGTGCGGATCCGGAAGGGAGATGAGTGGAAGGCAGCCTTTCGGACCAACAGGGGCCTATTTGAACCGTTGGTGATGTTCTTTGGACTATGCAACAGCCCAGCCACTTTCCAAACCATGATGAACAACATCTTCCATGATCTGATCATGAAGGGGGTTGTATGCATATACATTGATGACATCCTCATTTTCACCAAAACCCTCACAGAACATTGAGGGGTCACCAAGCTAGTACTCCAATGCTTGAAGGAACACAAACACTATCCCAAACCTGGGAAGTGTGAGTTCGAGTGGATGTCAATTGAGTACTTGGGCTTGATCATTTTGAAAGGCTGAGTAGAAATGGATCTCATCAAGGTAGCAGCTATCACTGAGTGACCAGAGCCAAGTGGAAAGAAGGGAGTACAGTTGTTTGTGGGATTTGTGAACTTCTACAGGCATTTCATCAAGAACTTCTCTCACCACATGTGTCCGTTATTCGACCTCACAAAGAAGAATGTCAAGTGAAATTGGACCCATGCAGAACAAGACACGTTTAACAAGCTCAAGGAACTCATTACAACTGCATCTGTTCTCATCCTGCCCAGCGACACAGCACCCTACCATCTGGAAGCAGACTCTTCTTATTTTGTAACCAGAGCCGCCCTCTCTCAACTTTCAGACGTGGACGAAAAATGGCATCCAGTCACATTCATGTTCAAGAGTCTGAGTCCAGTGGAACACAACTAGGAAATTCAGGACAAGGAAATACTGGCCATTATTCGAGCAATAGATGAGTGGCAACATTTCCTTGAGGGAGCCCATCACAAATTTGAGATCTGGACGAACCACAAGAACTTGCAATACTTCATGATGTCTAAGAGCCTCAATAGACAACAGGTGAGGTGGTCTCTCTTCCTTTTGCATTTCACTTCACGCTGCATGACAAACCCAGACAGACTATGGGGAAGACGAATGCACTTTCCTGCCAGGAAGATCATGGCTCGGGCAATTCAGACAACAGGGACATTACACTGCTCCACCCGGAAATGTTCAGTATTAGGGCGTTGGAAGGGATTACGGCAGTAGGAGAAGAGTGAGAGGTGTTGACCTTTGGAGGGTTCTGAGTGAGCATTGACAAACGGTATTGGGAGTTGGGCCTGGTAGTTGAAAGTTCTGGCAGGTGGATTGGGAGGGAGCGTCCTAGGGATAGTGGTGAGGGGTTTAGGTCCGTGCGGAATCAGTTTCTCTACTGCTCGGATATTCCACTCAAACACCTTGCCTGTTTCACTCCCATCTGCTACTCTCTGAGCCACTTCAATCCATGCTTCCAAATTGACAAAGGCAGGGGCCAGGTCCATTGTGGTGGCTGTCGTCCGCAAGGATTTGTTAAGCCCTTTTATGAACTTGACCACCAGGTTGGTGTCATTGACGTATCCTGAGTGAAAAACCAATTCGCAGAACTGATAGACATATTCATCCACAGAATCTGAACCTTGATACCACAAGGACCCTTCTAATTGGGTGATGGCAATGACCTGTTTATTCCGAGGCATGAAGTGTTTCCTGAATTCCAACTCGAAAGCTTTCCAGTTGGCAAAGTAGGGCGTGTGGGTGCTGGTCTGAGTCCTGAGAATCCGATCAGCGAAACTGGCAGCCTGGCCAGGCTTGAAGAAAGTTAAAGCCCAACTGATATGAGCCTGCTCATTCTGAAAGGCGTGTCCTGCAATCGAAAAATAAAGGTTTCAGGAATTGAGAAAGGCTTGTCCTTTCTTGCGATCACTGTAGAAGTCAGAGGGGTTGGAGGGGCACATCTGAAACCCCTCTCGTCGGGGCTCTCATCTGCAAGGCCAAAAGAGGGAATGTTGGTGATTGCATCCGGAGTCCGGTTCCTAAGCTGGAAGACTTTTTACTGTAAGGGCAACCCTCGGGGCCATGCGGATGTCACAGGAATCTCACCTAACAGAGGGGAAATCCAAAGAGAAAGTCTTGGATTGCCTCTGCCAGAGTGAGCCCACTAAATACCGTCTGGAAGCGAAATCACATCAATGCCAAGGAATATACAACAATGAACACAATGAAATCGAAACCAATAGAAGTGGAAACGAACGGATAATCAACAGGAACAAGGAACAAAACAAAGGACAAAAACAAAGGAAAAACAATGATCATTACCTGACAGCCAAGTGGCATTAGCTGCCTATTACCCATGTGCTACCCGCACAGAGTCCACTGCCTCAGTTGACGTGGGGATAATTCCGTGTGTAAAGGTTCTGGGCGGAAATCTGAAGTTGTCCCCTGACAGATGGCTGACTGGTGCTAGCTGCCTACTACCCATGCACTACCAGCACGGAGCTCACTGCCTCCAATCCCTCTTCCCACTTTCCTTTCTGGCCATAGGAGTCAGCGAATGTGTTGCTGAGGAATCATGCACGGAAATGCTCCCTGGGAGTAGTTGACATTGGGGATAATTCCATGTGGAAATCTGAAGTCGTGCCCTGACAAGACAGGACTTGGCTTCAACTTATGTGTTGCACTGTCATTCATATGTGATGTCCTTATTTCAGAATGAGGATCTTGATGGATATAAGATCAGAGGCTGAAAGATAACACTTGACTAGTTGAGGTGATATGACTCGGGGCCCAAAGATGAATAGAGTCGAGGAAGAGATGGCAGACGTTATTTAACAGAAATGAGGTAGCGAAGTTGATTTCTGACTACATAACCATAATACAAATTGAGGCTATTTATATTAAATGAAGCCCGAAGAAGGCCGATGAGAATATAACGTAAGAGTCATGTGGAAACATAAACACATGAAATCATAAGCGATGCTTGGCATCAATGAGAATAAGCAAGATAAGGCAAAGCTGAGTCTGATGAAAGATAAGCAATAAAGAATGATAAGGAGTGACGGAGTCCGAGAATGATAAGCAAACCAATGAAAATAATAAAATAGATTAAGAACCAATGAAATCAAAGACGAATAATATAAATTGCTGAAGCGGAGTCCAAAGAAACAGAATAAAATAAAAATAAAAACAAGATCAGGATCAGGACTTGACACCCTTACACAGTCCAGTTGTTTTAACCATCCTCAAGTAGTTCAAACACTGATGGTGGTACTCCCACACTATTGTCTCCCCTCTTCTCCCTCTCATTCTCTCAAATGATCACCTAACTTTATAAGGAGTCAGATATCGTCAGATGGATATCAAGGGAGAAGTGAGAAACAGGTGCCTTTAATTGCTACATACATACTAATGTTGTTTGAATCATTCTCTTGTTGCATGCTGTGATGATGAGCTAAGTTCGTTTTTTGCGAATTTTCCGTTCAACTCCTGTTCCAATCAACCACCTTACTGTGCAGGAAAAATTGATTACCAGTTATGAAGCAAGGTGGATGTGTTGCCAATGGTTCCAAGATAGACTTGCCAGTGAATGTCAGGGGACGACCCTAGATTTCTGCCCGGAATTATCCCCAACGTCAGCAGCTCCCTGGGAGCATTTCTGCGTGAGATTCCCCAGCAACATGTTCACCAATTTCTGTGGCCAGAGAGCGGGAGATGAGGTTGGAGGCAGTGGGCTCTACGTGGGTAGTGCATGGATGGTGGCCAGTTAGCACCAGTTGGCTGTTGGGTATCTTTCATTGTTTTTCCATTTGTTTCCATTCCACTGTTTCAGTTGATCATTTGTTCACTTCCACTTCCATTAGCTCCAGCTTCATTATGTTCATTGTTGTATGTTTCCTTGGTGTTGATGGTTCCTTGTTCTGGACAGTATTTAGTGGGCTCACTCTGGCAGAGGCAATCAAAGACTTTCTCTTTGGATTTCCCCTCTGCTAGGTGAGATTCCCTTCACATGTATTTTATTTCCTTTACTTATATACTTTGGATTCCCCCTCTGCTAGCTCTGCGTGACATCTGCACGGCTCCGAGGGTTGCCCTTACATTTCCCCTCTACTAGGTGAGATTCCCTTTGCATGTATTTATTCTTTATTTTCATTTACTTATATATCTTTGGATTTCCCTTCTACTAGTTCTGTGTGACATCTGCTCAGCTCCAAGGGTTGCCCTTACAGTGAGTGTTTTAATCATGATAATGTTTCCGCTGCTAACCTTCTGTATCTCTAAATACATCATGTAGGAAATACAGTCTAAACTTCAGTTAACACAGATGGATCTATAAAGCAGGCTGGAGATGGATTTAGAACAGGCTAGATGGACATGGATATGATACCGGAGGTTCCTTGTACTGGATATTTTTACTACATAGTATTACCATTACATGAATGTACTTAGCTGTAGCATTCATGAATAACATATATATATATTATTTAACTTATATGGTGATACTGGTATTCGAAGACAGAGCTGGATCGCTGGTATCTAACCTGTCCGGGAACACCCCAGATCGGGGACAGTGTGCCCACGGCCCAGCTGTCCAGGAGCACCCGGGACACTCCGGGATGACTGAAAGAACTTAGTTATGTACAGCGTTTCGCAGGCACCATCCCAGTTGGTAAACCGTTAAATGCTGGGAGATCCCAGCAAACGCCGGCTGACAGGCCTGCCACCGCTGGTCGACGCCGCAAGCGGTCCGGTTCCGAACTGTTGAGAATTTACTGCGGTACATGGCAGAACACTATTCTGCAAGGATCCTGCAGAGAATAATCATCAGGATATCTTGAATGCCGGCCAAATAGAAATTGTGTAGTTATCTAACAGAAATCGACAAAATAGAATTTTGCGGATAACTTCCAGACTGATTCACCTGATATCTTGTAGGCCGCCCAGCGCTCGAGTGGCCTTGCAGATATCTACAAATGCTAAGAACCATACACGTGACTATGCAGCAGGTCATGCAAACACCTAGTGTCAACCCCGAGGTCTGCTGCTATGGGATGTTACTCAGTTCTTGAACCCTTGAAGGTTCAAATGAAATTATATATACACATTTATGTACATACAACAGTATTTACAGATTTAATCAGATTTTATTATTGATGGTTTTCGTTGAAAGAATCTGAGTCGCTGAGCCGCCTTGAGTAGATCACGTGACAATCAAATTGTTTCGCGTCTCACCCACCACCTTCTCCTCTGACCACCACCGAACTCTTCTCCTTCGCTGTCTTCACTGCATCTCTTCAATCTCGCTGGTATTTGATATTGAACCACACGACTCAATATTCATCCCTCCAAGACAACTACAAGCCCTTGGCTGTTGTGCTGATACCGACGCAGCTGTATCTGTTTGACATCTGTCCAGGCTTTGCTTCTTGATCTGCAACTTGAAGATGTCTTTATCTGTTACTGAAAATCATTACTATTGCCTACTAAAGAATAAGCTAGGAAACTCTGGGTGTCTTAACGCTGTGCTGGTCATGTGTCTTAGGCTGCTGCTGCAAAACTCTATCTTCTGCTAAGCTCTGTTGTGTCGAGAATGCAAGGATTCAAGACTGTGTATAATGTATCTCTGTAAATGTCTCTATAGGTGAATAAGAACATGTATTACCATTATAGTTTGTTGACATGGAACTGCACAGAAACCAAGAAACCGAGCAGGGACACAGTCGGTGATATCCTGAGGTGAGTTCGTTTCGCTAATTTGTATTCATCATTATACTCAAGAAAATATATAGTAAATACAGCGGAAACTAAGGTGGCTGGGTGGATCGCGGCATGCTTAGGTTGGGCTTAGGTTTCGGGAGTGCAGTGGTTGGTGATGTAGAGTTTTTACCTTGGAATCGCCATTGGAATCACCTCAGAGTGCCTATACACATGGTATAGTTCCGAGATTGGTTAAACATTGTTGTACATAGGATAAAATGAGAAGATATATTTTATTTTGAAAATTACTTGAACATTATCTGCTTCCATGCAATCACAAAAGGAAATTGTTGGCGGCCCGAACGGCGTATTTGAGAACTAGCCGAACCCTAATCTTGCAGATATCAGCAGGATCTGTCAGATTTGTAGAAATCACAGAAGGTCCACTTTTGCTGATTTCTGCAAGTTCCTCGCTGGATTACTTCAAGTGCCGTGGGACGGATTTCTGCAAAATCTTGTCAGGAAGTGTAAGCTGTGAAATGCCGTGAGATCCCGGGAAACGGTGACCGACGGTCCGGCCCGCGCCGTGCGATGATGCCAGAGGTCCGGCTACGGACCGTTGGGGTTTACTAGACGCTTTTGTTCTAATGAACTCGAAAGCGGCGTATCTAATTGCTTTTGATCTCCAAACTTCAGGACACATTCCTACGTTGCGCCTACGTATAAATATTCTGGTCATAAGTAGACTCGTTCTCACCCATCTTATATTCTATGCATTGACAATCTGATGATCAACATGGTAAGATATTCAATCAATTCGGACTAATTTCGGATTCTGGGTAATGGTCTGGTCACTGGATTCACCGAAGCTAAACCTATGATAGTATGATTACACCTAGACTTTTCGAGCGGACTTCACTGCCGAGAGATGTAATATGTCGGTGGAGACGATAATTATTAAATTGCCTAGCATTTGCCGAAGTTTACAGTTCAAGGCATATAAAATCTTCAGGTTCTAGGATGTCAGGTCCATCGAATAGTCAATTGCGTTTCCACCGGCATGAAACGTCAACCTCTCTTCTTACTACTTGCCTCAACTGTTTCTATCCTGGTGGCCGCCGGCCACTTAGAATCCCGTGCTGGTGCACCTCTCTATGGTCAATGTGGTGGAGTGAGCTCCCTCTCTTTCTCTCGCAAGAGGCCTTTACTAACGCTTTTTGTCTCATAGTTGGGTTTCACGTAAGAATTTTCAGTCAATACTAGCTTGACGCGAACTGACACAAACGCAGTGGTCCAACTTCTTGTGCCGAAGGTGTTTGCACATATATGAATGGTAAGGAAGCCGTAGTCCCGTTGTGAACTCGACAAAGCTTAACCATTAAACAGATTACTATTCGCAGTGTGTCCCTCAGGCCAGTCAGAACCCTACCCAGCCGTCTACCACGAGTTATACCCCGCAGCCAACCACGAGCCCATCATCTGGCAAGCTACCCAGCAGTTTCAAGTGGAGTTCGAGCAGCGCGCTGGTCGGTCCCAAAGTCGATTCTCGCAACATCGCCGAATCAAGGATCCATCTGTAGTATATTACAACGGCCGCTGGCACGTCTTCGCGAGTACCGCGCAGTCTTCGGGATACAGTCTCGTCTACTTCAGCTTCACAGACTGGTGTCAAGCTGGTGCCGCTAGCTTCTACTATCTCGACCAATTGCCTATCGGAACTGGATACCGCGCCGCTCCACAAATTTTCTATTTTGCCCCTCAACAGCTCTGGTATCTCGTCTACCAGAACGGCAATGCGGCCTATTCCACCAACAAGGACATCACCAATCCAAGCGGCTGGAGTGCACCGCGCACCTTCTACAGCGGCATGCCCACTACAGTCAAGAACAACATAGGCAGTGGAAACTGGGTCGATATGTGGATGATATGCGACTCCGCCAACTGTCATCTCTTCTCTTCCGATGATAATGGCCATCTGTACCGGTCACAAACCTCGCTCGCCAATTTCCCTAGCGGCATGGGAGAGCCGGTCATTGCGATGCAGGACTCCAATCCATACAACTTATTCGAGGCGTCCAACGTTTATCGGATTGATAGCGGCGGTTACCTTCTTCTCGTCGAAGCAATTGGGAGCGACGGGAACAGGTACTTCCGTTCCTGGACTTCGGCTAGCCTCACCGGGACGTGGCAGTCCCTTGCCAATACCGAGGCCAACCCCTTCGCTCGTGCCAGCAACGTCGCCTTCAATGGAACTGCCTGGACCAAGGATATCAGTCACGGGGAGATGCTCCGCAGTGGCTATGACCAGACCCTCACTATTAGCGCTTGCAGCCTGCGCTACCTCTATCAGGGTCGTGACCCCAACTCTGGTGGGGACTATAATAGTCTCCCATGGCGGCTTGGCCTACTTACGCAGACCAACTCAGCGTGCTGAACATTGTGGGTAAACTAAAGTGTTACAGCCATTCCGCATACATAAGGCGGACTCCCACGGTCACGTGAAATCCGTGAAAATGGCTTTCAGAATGTTTTTGTTGTATCGCATGTACTGTAGCATTTCGTTCAAATCGAACATATGTCGGGCCATTTCGAACGAGGTACCCGTGACATGTGACGACTTGCAAAAATTTAAATAGAAGTGGGAACTTGTGATTCTAAAGTTTCAAGCATCACTGACCATATTACAGCTGTTTTTATTACATAAGGTGGATGTCTACGCTCACGTGATATTCGCAAAAAATAAATGCTCCACAAACATTTTACAATAGCTCCTCAACCACTTCGAGTTAAGATTAGGAAATTTGTAGTATTGGCTTTTCAATGCCAGGAAGGAAGCTTCTCCATTAAATCTTTCCTAATATTGTAGACAGAGACCGTCGCGACTGTAGGAGACCAAGAGCGTGTTGTGTAACTACATGGGTGTATGTAGAGGGTATGGACATGTCACGGGGAGTGACAAAGGTCGCATTCACACACCCACCTGGGGTTGGGGTTGGGGGGGAGGGGTAGGAGCCAAAGAGAAAGAAAGGGGATGGTACAAGAGAAGAAGAGAATATATGGAAAGATTAAAAAGAGAAAAAAAATGAATGACAATGGGTGGAAAGTATTAAATGTGAAAGAGCCACAGCCAGTTTTGGACTATCTATATATTGCTCTATGCGGCCTTAATCTACTGCCTCTTGGTCCTCTTGAGTCTGTCCATGAACATCTAATATATCGCAGCCATCCTGGCCAATAGAGAGAAGATATGGCAACACAAGAAGCCTCTAACCGGGGCCATGAGCTAAGAATGGGAGTTGCAACATTGGCACAAGGGGTGTTCATTGAAGGCGCTGGACTAATTGTATGGAGATTATCCGAATTTGAGAATGTGGATATGATGGTTATGGATTCAGGGTCCACAGACAGATTGCTAATATTATGATTATCTCCCTCCTTGTCCATCCAAGTCAGCCCAACGTCCAAGTCTCCTGATGTTGTGACCCTGTGGGGAACTGATTGCTTGTTTCTGTGTGGGAATTGTAATTGCTACTGGTCAGTTGTCTTTCCTTATCTTATCTTATTTATTGTCTTAACTTGTTTTAAGTGCCCACTTCTATACATATTGTAATTGTACCTTTGTTTCCTTATCTGGTGCAATGTGTCCATTGTGGTTCACTGCACCAGGCATAACCCCAACTGAACCTCAATTGTTGGGCATCATTGGAGCAACATGAGAGTTAGTTCTGCACTCTTCAAATGAAGCTGCTCCTGTGGGATCCATGGTTGAAACTGAATCCTGTAGAGTAAAATTATGTAATGAGCCATTGGATTCTTGCAGGTCTGCCCTGGAATATGAATTGAATTTCTTGTCAGAAATACACTATTGTTCGAATGCAGAGGTATCATCGAGTGTGGTCCTGCCAACTGATTTGTCACCAGGCAAAAAGATATTATGAGGCTGAACACCTGTGGAAGCATCTGACTGGGATGAAGGATCACCCTGTTCATATGTTTCTCCATCTATAACATGGTTGGCAATCAGGGGAAAGGTTTTGGCAGTTGATCCTGTTCTCTGAGATAATGAAAGGATGGTGGGAGGATGAGAATAGCCATCCGAAGCACAAGCTGGAAATTGTTTGGTCACATTCTTATACATGCACTGTTTAATTGAGTTAGTTGATACGAGCTCCAGCAGGTAAAAATGCTTTACTCACAAGGATCATGGCATCCAGGTGTTGTTGTAATTCTGTGTTGAACAGAAGTTTACCATGATCATTGTATTTCATATATCCAGGTGTCTTCTGAAGCAATTTGACTATAGTCCTCAGTTTTTTTGTCTGGTCCTTTAGTAACACCAGGGTGTGCCTTGTCTTTGGTCCATGGTGATCATCTGCATGCTCTTTTTCTTGCTAATGCTCATCGCCCTGTGCAACTTCATCAGTCTGCTCATGCTCATCATCCTGCGCAACTTCATTGTCCTGTTCCTCCTTGTTGTCTTGCCAAACCTCATCATCTAGCTCATGCTCTTCCCCTAGATGTTGCTCATGTTCATTGTCTTGCTCATGCCCATCATCCTGTTCCTTGTCATCATCTTGCCCAACCTTGTCATCTGGCTTATTCTCTTTCTCCAGAAATGGCTCATGTTCGATGTCTTGCTCATGACCATCATCTCACTCTTGCTCATGCTTGTCACCCAGTTGCTCTTCATCCTCAACTTTGTTATCGCTTTTGTCATCAACATGGACATTGGCTTCTTCCTCCTCATTCTCATATTCAGATTCACCATGGGCTTGGTCTTTGTCCTCAGCCATCTTCACATCCACTTTTGCCGCCTTCACTTTTGCCACCCTCACATTCGCCACAGTCTTCTTTACCACCTTCTTCTTCACCTTCTTTGCTTTCTTTGCTTCATCATCCCTGTACTCATCATCATCCCCTTTACCGGCTGGGTCCACATCTCTGTTCCCATCATCTTGGGCCATAGATCTCTTGTTCTTCACCTCTATGGCCTTATTGACTCTGAAGTCTACAAATTCAACAACATATTTGCCATCTGGAAAAAGAGGAGAGTCGGGATGGGAGAATTTCCTCTTGAAGGATTCTTGAAACTTACAGGTATCATCTGATTCTTGTAACAGATGAATCAGGTCCTTGCCACGGGCCCGTGCAACAGCATATGTTTTGAAAATCATATCTTGGATGTATGCTGGACTTTTTTTGTTCGATACAATTAGCTTGATCAGTGGAAAGGTCTTGGAACAGATCAGGTGTCTTAATGTGTGGGTGCAGTCATCCTGCAGTGATGGAGGGAACGTTTCCTCAAAATATTCCAATGGAATAAATTCTTCATCCATGTTGCTCTGGCTGAAGTGTTGAAATACAGTCTTTAGCCAATCCCTGAAAATAATGTATTTTTCAGGTCCCCATGACTCTTTCATCCTAACTCAATGCTGTTGGGCAGCATATTTAGAAATATTCCTGATGCTGATGTTACGTTCCCTCAGGTATTTGTTGACCAGCTCGGAGAAGGGAATGAGTTGAGGTCCATGTATATCAAACAAATAGTTAACGGCTTCTTCTTTCGTTCCCACCTTTGTAAGTGCATCAAAGAGTATTCCAGAGACACATTTCAAATGGTAAGGTTGACCTTTGGAGTTGGGTTTGGTCCATACCCAAGGGCAAATCTATGATGCCAACTGGAGGATAAAGGGTGACGGTCAGTGCTGTATGTGAAACTGAACAAGCACTGTGGCCTTGCCAGCAGGAAAACTCACCTTGATCACACCGTATTCCACTAGTTCAAGGTGATTCATGATAGTACCCAGGGCATTGGGGGTCAAAATGAACCAAGTAGGGCACTCTTTGGGTAGTTTGAGGCCTAAATCTTGCTGTAAACACATGTCTTGCTAATACGACTTCATGCATTCGTGAAATGCTGTTCTGCCTGGTGCATCAGCAAGACTATGAGTGTATAACTCATACTTGTTTGCAATGGCAATTCTATAGGCTGGGGGAGTTAGCTAGCTCAAATGAAAGCACGTATTTCTGGCTGATTTTTTTATATGTTGTAACCCTGATGATTTCATGAAGATTGAGCTTTGTTTGAAGAAAATCGGCGGACCGGTTTTTGAGATATAAAAATCACAAGTTTATTGTGTTGGGAGGAGAAGACAAAAAAGCGGTATTTTTTTAATGCATATCAAAGTTTAATATGATCTTGATTGACTATGGATAATACTCTGCAGGTATTACAGTGGGTGTATGAAATGTTAATTTCAGATATGAGGAGATGAGACTGTAATGATATTATTGGCTGGGATTGATAACAATATACTAACTAGACATCTTCACTATCCTCACTCTCATTGTTAAAGTGATCAGACTCTTCCTCACTGTGATCCTCCCCCCCTTCCCCCTCCTCCTCCTCCTCCTCCTCCTC
>KN837353.1:105257-119264 GCA_000827215.1 Sphaerobolus stellatus SS14 | reverse complement strand
TAGTAAATACATAGACCCTACAGTACTGCAAATAATATATATAAATATGGGATGCATTCTATGCAATATTGAATATATGATGGACCCTACGGTGGAGCCGTACGATTGCCCTCACCACGCATCTACTACCTTGTCCGTACATATACCTCCTTGGTATTAAGCACGTTTCCCGTATGCAGCGCTCACGCTATTACCGGACTCTTGTACGTCTGTCTACTGGTTATGGTCCTGCCAGTGCAGTATTATCCCTCAGGTGAACGAATATCTACAGCTTGTTCATTTATATTGAGATCTTCTCCGGTGATATAGAAAGTTCGAAGGAAAGGTTCACATGCGGTATGTTGATGCAGTTTATATTAGACAGTTTGCGCAGGAGCGACGGCGCTGAAATGTCACTATTCTCAGTTGCGCGCCTGTTGCTCCACCTGGCGCTGACGTCGCTCTTCATCTATCCTTACCTTCCTCAAAATCCTATCAGGTGGAGCGACAGACGCGCAACTGAAAATAGCTCCATTTCAGCGCCGTCGCTCCTGCGCAAACTGTCCAATGACGTCGCTACAGCGGCGCTATGCCACTACAGTCGTCCCCTCTGCCTCAGCGCATCCGTTCAGCAAGTTCGAGGGCATCCCTATCACCATTTGCACGCATTCACCCCACGTAATCCCAATACCCTTTAGGCGTACACAGACACCACTACGAATCGATGGACTTGCCTGCGGCGACAGCGGCAAAACGCTTCCATCCGAGGTCAGTATTTCGTTCTTATTTGCGATTTATATTCAGTTTACGCCCTTTACACTATCATACGCACCGCGCTCTTCTCCCTGTCCGAACCGCACGTGATGCTGGCAACATCGCTTCTATCCTCAACCCTATCATCAGTCTAGCCCTATTCAGCCACTTCCAATCCTGCGTCGAAGGAAGCAATGGACGTCCTCTCGCGGCATCGCAACGGGCGTATACGAATGAGGATAGTTAGGGGTTTGCAGGACGTAAGATGCATTTTGCCCTATGTACCGTGCGTGACCTTGGGAGCCTCATTATTCTTTGCTATATAGCATGTAGACTCGACGACACCGTTGGAAATTCGCAAATTAGTGCAGGGACTTGGAACCCGATATTGAGGACGCGACGCATGAATTTCAGAATACAAAGGACATGAGAACATTAATCGAATTCAAACGAACATCCGAACGCATTATTTTCCCCACCTCGGCACCTGCTCACCTTTCTTGTCGGAATAACGCGCCTTATTCTGGAGAAAACCTGTGGTATTTTCGGAGAAGCTTGAGGTTACAGAGGATGAATCAGCTCCATAACAGTTAATTACTGGCTCCTACTGGTCCAACCCTTCGAATCAAATCAAATACACCCTGCTCGTATTTATCCGATAGATCAGTGGTTCGCCCAGTTAGTACTTCGTTATCTTGTTAGATCAGTGGTTTACCCTGCTTGTACTTTTTTATCTCGAAGATTACAGATCTGTGATCCATCTTCCACTTCTCCCCTCTCCGAGCCGCATCATTGTGATCTTGATGTCTCTTCGCTTCCGTCGTCGATTCTCCTGCCTGCAGACATCCAACAGAAGTCAACGGAGCAAGAAATAACCCAACCGTCAATTGTCCCTCGTGATCCGTGATAATAAGTAAGTCAGTTTAATTGAATTAAGGCTCAACTCGTGTCGAAATTACTCCTCTACATAGTGCCCATCCGAAAACCCAATAGCGAATTCACCGAACATATTTAACGTAACGTGCCTCTCTCCAACCGAATAAACCACGCTCGCTTAATAGATTTCAGACTTACCGTGGCTTGCAATTATATATGTACCAAGCCATCTGGATTCTGTCTGGGAAATAATGCATGTATAGCCGACTTTCGCTTTCGAAGACGTCATCAGACTCGGGCGCAGGGAGGCGTGAGTACTCAGATTCACGTATCGCTAAAATTGAAGTACTTTATATTTCTTGTTAGGATGTTTAATTTTACTCTCAAATTTCTCGTAGTATAGATGAGCTGCTCATATCTAATTATATTCTGAATCTAAATGAATTAACTCAGATCCTGTTCTATCTTGAGAACACTATGGCAATACACAGTGAGCGCAGTGATGACTCTTGGTATTTTGTTTCGGAGTCCAATCCAAATTATGGAGGACTTCGAAATAACTCTTACTGTTCATTTAAGCTATGATACTATGTAGCTGCAAAGCAATATCCCTGGAGATGTTGGAATATAATTAGATTGCATGCTATAGTAACGAGTCTGAATCTTACAGCAAGTTGTATGTTGCAAGTTGCCTGTTGAGTCATTCTCTCAGCGACTGTCAATCACTGAGTACCAGCCATGATTGGTATATCAATCATCAATACTACCCAAGCTCTATTTTAAAGAGTGGTGCATCGGTCTCCACGTTCCATTGACCAAATAGTGTTCAATAAACCTTCAGAGGCTAAGCACTGATATCCCGGGCCTATCCGAATGCTGCTGAGATATATTCCAATCTATCCCCTTCTTAACAATGTGCTGAGTTGATCATTACTCTCTTTTTCGAGTTCTCTCCAGAAATCAGTCTCATTCTTTGATCCAATATTAGACCCTATTATTAGAAAGCACAGTTCATCAACATTGTGAAAGTTGGACATTTTTGGGACTATTTAAAGCTTGTTTCCTTCAGGTCTGCAAAACATTTATTGGGCGTTATGCCTGACAAATTTAATTCCTGGAATAATTAGTAAATAGACAGTTTGCGCAGGAGCGACGGTGCTGAAATGTCGCTATTTTCAGTTGCGCGTCTGTCGCTCTTCATCTATCCTTACCTTCCTCAAAATCCTATCAGGTGGAGCGACAGACGCGGAACTGAAAATAGCGACATTTCAGCGCCGTCGCTCCTGCGCAAACTGTCTAGTTTTTCATCGTTTACTTATACCTACTTGTACACATCGTCGTACCTTCTTGTTCAACAGAGATACGTTGGTCCTGTCATCTGTGGATCGACCCTAGCGAGGCTGCAACATCGGCAGCCTTTCAAAATACTTAATATAGTTAATATAACTTGATGCTCAAGAGTCAAGATCCATATTGAGAAATCCTCTCAGATCCCTACTTAAAATTAGAGTGCCATTAACTTATGCTTATTCTATCAACTGTTGAGGAATTTCTCTGTTGTCAAGGTAACTTGATGCAACAGTAATGTTGGTAAATAAACACAGTTCCCATGGATATTGCTTCTGCCTTCAAATAACAGGAAATCACAATCTTCAAGGAACTGAGATGCTATACCAGTTGAGAGTATTTCGATTCTGAGCATTGTGATATCTAATTCTCGGAAGCCCCTCATCTATCTTCTATTGATCTGAGGACAGATAAACTTGCTGCATTCGGGTATATAAGGGAGCAAGGAATCTGGGTAACCATCTCATTAACCATCCTACACAATTTCCTTCCTATGGACGCTGTATCTATTGCAGAATTCACACAGCAGCAGTTCTATTCGTATGTCTGTGTCAATCTCTTCTCACATCCATGCTCCTGACAAGACTCATTTTGCAGGAGTGTATTCAACTATGCTGAGATGGCTGCAATAGGTAATTCATTACTATATATCAAATATATATCATAATTCTTATACATATTAAAGCTTTGATAGTCTATGATACACTTCTAACATTAGAAGATGAAGTTACTCTCATATGGAGAAAGAAGTTTGGCCTGGGTTCAATCCTATACCTTCTAGCACGATACTGCACTATATCACAAGTAAGCATTGCATATTGCTTTGACATTATAGATTATGAAGGAATTGGCTCCTTAAAGGTCTGACATTTTCATCTGCAACTTCCAAGTTTAGTCCTTACCTCCCTGTAACCTCCTTTCAGTAGGTCAATGCAGTCATTCCATAATGAGAATAATAAATCAAGCAACATTCACAATCAGGCTTTTAGCAATCTTATTATCCCTAGGCACTGTTATACAATTCGGATCTTCAATTAGTGTCCATTGTATGTAGCAATAGTTTGCATTTATTTATAATAAGGTCTAATATACCAGGTTCAGCATTGCTAATTGGAAGAGCATATGCTGTTTCAGGAGGAAAATTATCTGTAGCAACTGGCTTAGGTCTGATACTTGCATCAAAGACTGGGATTGGGATTGTACGTCCTCTTATGTCAGAGTGCTAGACCTGCACTAACATTAAATCTCTAGAGCTTGCTTGTGCTGGAGTTAATTAATGCTTTAAGTCATCCAAGTGTATTTTTAACTCTGTAGGTTCTGCAATTATTCAAGCTGAGATAAAGTATTAACATATAATTAGATGTAAGAAAAAAAACTACAATAATGAAACCACAGATACTAATGGCATCCTCCAGTGTCTGCAGCTGATATTATTTCCCTAATATCTGATGGCACAGTCTTGGCAATTACAGTCTATTTTTCATGGACATTTGTTAAACAGCTGCACAATGTGTTTGGTATCAGTAGGAAAACATTAACTGCCCTCTTCCTACAGCAAGGTGAAATCAGAGGGATTATTAATAACATTCAAGACTGATCTATTGCTTATAGGTGTTATTCGATTTCTGTGAGCTATCACAAGTTATCCCCAAGGATTTCTATAACCACCATACTAATCAGGATAATATTGATATGGAATCTAGAAATTTCTATATCAGCTAAGGTTAGTGATGTTTTGGTAATGCTTAAACTTGGAAGTAAATACTGATATGCACCTTTATTAGATTTTGAATGTAAGCAAGTTACTTTTGATCCTATATAATCACCTATCACCAATATAGCCATTTCTTGCAGGGTTTGATTCAGAACTTGAAAATGTGTCAGTCTGCAATTTTTTATGTATTACCTCCACTAATCAACTATACAGCATATCAGCCATTCTTGTCTGCCGATTCATTCTTCAGCTCCGCAAGTTCAACACAAGGGTGCAAACTGTTCCCTCTGTCAACATAGCATCATCTTCTGGTATCAGAGGAAGACTTCAATGCATACATGAAACTATTATTGAAGAATTTGGGAATTCTGGGATGGAATATGACTTGAAAATGGAAAATGACATAGAAGAACTTGAAGGAGACACCACATCCTCTGCTGATATCAATACAGAAGTTCATATCACAGTAGAGGAATTCCCTTGGGCCATAAACCCTGTAGAAAATGTCACAGGACCTTTGGAAATTGGGAGCAGGGCCAGGGGAGTTGAGGAAAAAGTGTAATCCTACACTGATTTATGAAATGACCTAATTAATCATGGTCTATGGTGAGTTGAATATTATATTTTTCATATGAAGACAAGTGAATTTTGAATTTCTGGTATCATAGATATACCCACTCATTATGTTATCTCTTCCTGGTGAAGAGTTAGGAATTTCTTGAGACTCTATTATTTAAAGTTGGTCTGGCTTTTATATATTCCTGTCTCAATTATGTATATGAACCTTCGTATCCTGAATGGGAGTAGGATTTATATATACCCCTTTGTGTCAGAACATCAATGGAACAACCAAAAAGGTATCTCTTAGGTGGCTAGGCACCATGCACAGTGCATGACTTTTGCTGCTGCCTGAAAATTAGTAGAACTCTTGATTCTTTAGCTTCAGAAAATTCCCAAGTTTGGGATCTTTGAGTTTGAGGAAACTTTATAAGAGACATGTTCACAACAATGAAGTTCACCAAATAGATTGATAATTTTTTCATGTACTGCAAAAAGGAATAAAGTACTAGTACTCAGAGTGTCATACATCACCTGACTTGGGCCGACTGAAGAGAGCAGTATCATTGTGTATTCCAATGTTTTAATCCTGTCAACCTTACACAAGAGACCTCCTCGATGTTTGACCATGCAAAGAAATTGTGTTCTAAACAAGATGCTCTAACTCATTGTCACCACTCACTAGATCTACAACGGTAGTCAAGAGATTTTGGTTGAAGCATAAGATTTATATTGAGAAATATTCTCTAATATTACTAATAATCTTCCCTCTCCAGAATACTCATTCATACTACTCATAATGTGTTTCAGTAGGTCTGTACCTGCACCTGTCTTTCGCTATTTCACTGTTAAGCCCCATGCTTAAGTGTCACAACATGTGGCTTTGTTAGCCTCTATGAAGCTTCGGAGAAGGTCACATACCTTTTGAAGTGCCTCATTCAACTTTGCACATTACTTCATTTGACTTCACGTCTCACCTTGTCTTCATGCTTGCACAACACACCCTTGACCCACATCCTCGACTTCTTCTTGATCTTGTGGGCAATGTTTTTGCCAACCTACTTCATTCAATCACACTATCTGCTCCACAATTCTGGAAGACTATTATTAGTCTTCTTCAGACCTGGCACAATTGGTCCTTGATGCTTCTTCTACTTTGACAGGTGACACTTCATCACGTTCGTTTCCAATTCGTTTGTATTGTTTCTGTTCACATAGCCTTCCTTATGGCATATTTCTGTTCGCTTATTGTTATCATGACATATCCTCTGTTCACTTATATTTCTTATTGCATATTTGTCCATAATACCTTTTCAATTTTTCACTTTATCTGTGTAATGATCCCCCTGAACCTTCACTATTTGACAATACACATATACCCATTGTTTGTATCACTTTATGCCATGCTCTGCTCTGCACTTGATTTAGTTATTGGTAATACACACTTCCTCTTTCATCCATGGACTTATAGTATATAAGTACATGTATCTTAGCTAGTTTTCTGCAGTTGGAAATTAGCACAGTGTATATCATTCCCATACTCAAGCCTAGTGCTCTCTTCTCTACTATACACCTTGAACTCTATTAGCCTTTGAATCAAATATGATCCTCCAAGATCATTTCTGAACTCTACCTTGAACCTTTGATCTTACTCAGAAGTCCTATTTTTGTTCAGGACTTCATTCAGAACTTTGGTATTCGACTTCACTCTTATATTGTTGGTTCTAATCTGTTCCAAATTAAGGACATGTACATTTCGAGCAGGCACAACCCATGCACATTGAAGCCAAGTCCTTCAATTCTAACTTCCCTTTCTTTAGTGTGACTTCGTTCATTACTTTGGTCACACTTCGGAACCTATGAAGTGTCCTTATGCTCCTTTCTTATATGGGAACCAACCCTTATAGTGGTTGATCCATCCATTATCCACCGGGTTTAATGGTGGTTCAGAATGAGTGAATTTCATTCAAATCCACTAAAAGCTGTCTCAAAATTGAGAGGGCTACCAAATACAGCTTTCATTTGGTGCATGAAAGCTTAACAGGGAATGTCCGTGGCTATCTTTAATAACCATGCCATGACGTCTATATCCTCTTCAAGGAAATATCCATCATTGACATCCCTAATTGCATTAGGGACACTCATTGGGTTGGTGTGCCAACCCACCAGCATCTGCCAAATATGGAGTGACCAATGATTTGGTTGCTCATCAGGCTTCAAGACTCTATTCCTGAAGTTCCAGTTCTTGTCTAATTTACGAGAACATTTTCAAGAGTAAGTCCATTTTTCAGGACTTGCTAGTGGGTGAGGACTGATGTCTGATGAATAGGTGTTAGTGGGGGAAGTGACCATGGGTTAAGGGGCCTTTGTTTCTTGAATCCTAGGGTTGACCCTAGGGCCTAGGTTTGGTAGGATTGCAGGTAGGGTTGGTGGGCAGGACTGGGAGTAGGGCTGGGGGTAAGATTGGGAGGCAAGACTGGAATGTAAGCTGAAGAAGTAGGATTAGCAGGTAGGATTGACAAAAGGGAAAAGTAGGATTGCTAGATGTTATTGGTAGCGTTGACTATTAGAGCTGGTAGTGGAGATTGATAGGATTGGAAGGTAGGATTGGCAAGTAGAATTGGTAGGATATTGGCAGGTAGGAGTAAGAGGCAAGACTTGGAGGTGTGGTTAGCAGACTGGATGGCAGAATTGGTAGGTGGTGTTTGTGAGACTCATTGAGCCTCACATTTGTTAATGCAGCTACCCGGATGGTGGTAAGGCTAGTTGAACCTCCCTTGTGTTATTGTGGCTAGACAGATAACTGTGCGCTTATCATGAATCTGAGGCTTGTGGGGCCCCCATTTGTTATTGCAGCTGGACAAATGATCATGCTCGTCAATCCTCACATTTTCAAGGCAGGCACTTATGAAGCATGTCTATCAAATGTGAGGCTTGTTGATTCTCATTTTTGCAAGGCAAGTACTTATGAAGCACATCTGTCAAATGTGAGGCTCATCGATTCAAATGTGAGGATCGACGAGCCTCACATTTCATTTGATAGACTTGCTTCATAAGCACTTGCTTTGCAAATGTGAGGATCAACGAGCCTCACATTTGATAGACATGCTTGTTAAGTGCTTGTTTTGCACTTTTGGGGTTCTCCATGCTTCCCTTTTGAATGGATGTGCTTGTTAAGCACTTGTTTTGCAATTTTGTGGTTTTCTGTGCTTCCCTTTTGGATTGATGTACTTGTTAAGCATGTCTATCAAATGTGAGGCTCGTTGATCCTCACATTTGCAAAGCAAGTGCTTATGAAGCAAGTCTATCAAATGAAATGTGAGGCTCGTCGATCCTCACATTTGAAAATCAAGTACTTATCAAGCATCTCTATCAAATGTGAGGCTCGTCAATCCTCACATTTGCAAAATGGGTGCTTATGAAGCACGTCTATCAAATGTGAGGCTTGTCAATCCTCACATTTTATAGACGTGCTTCATAAGTACTTGCCTCACAAATGTGAGGATCGACAAGCCTCACACTTGATGGACATGCTTCATAAGCGCCTGCCTTGCAAATGTGAGGATCGACGAGCCTCACATTTGATAGATGTGCTTCATAAGCACCCGCTTTGCAAATGTGAGGATTGATGAGCCTCACATCTATATATTTTGACTACCCCCTCCAGGTTAGAGTTAGGGAATTCTATAGTTAGCTAACCCTAAAGATTATGTAATTGTCAGAGATTATATATTTGTAGCTAGTGGGACTCAGTGAATGGGAATTGTGTGTGGGGGATGGCTCTTGGCACTGAGGAAGATTGGGGGAGGGGGGGTTGCTACCATATGCTTAGTGATGCCTAAAATGGAGTTTCTGCCCTGGGGGATCGGGGGAGGATGTTGGCTGTGAGTGAACTGACTGTGGCCATGCTGTGACTCTACACATCTGTTAGAGTTGCAAGAACACCTTTGGTATTGGTTCAGCTATTGGTTTGATGCGACTCTACATGTCTGTGTAGAGTCACAGGAACCCCTTTGGCATTGGTTCAGCTATTTGTCTGATGTGACTCTACACATCTGTGTGGAGTTGTAGGAATGCCTTTGGCATTGGTTCGGCTACTTGTCTGATGCGACTCTACACATCTGTGTAGAGTCACAGGAACACCTTTGGTATTGGCTCGGCTATTGGTCTGATGCAACTCTACACATCTGTGTGGAGTCGAAGGAACACCTTTGGCATTGGTTCGGCTATTGGTCTGATGCGACTCCACACATCTGTGTAGAGTCGCAGGAACACAGCATCTTATAATACTTCATTTCGAGTGAACTGCATGTGAACTGACTATTGGCGGTAATGATATGGGCATAGTACAGGTAGAGTTATGGGTATAGCTCGGGAGATATACATCCTTCGGCCTGGCGTGCACCGCACCGTCTACGCTCTGGGTATATGTTGTGACTACTGTATGGGAACTCACCAGGAAACAATGCGCCAGGCTGTGAGTGATGGGAAGCACATACGTATACCACATGACACTACCTACGGTAAGTCTGTGACGTGTGGCGAGGGATTCCCGGAGTCAGGTGATAGGGCATTCGGCAGTGAAACAAATGCGCTGCGCGGGAAGGAAGGGCAACAGTTAGAAACATATAAAGGGCTCACACATACACACAGAGAGAGAGATAGGATATATAGCCTGTGTGCTTTCCACCAAACAGGGTCCTCACAAACACCGACATTCCTGGTTGACTCTGCACGAATCTGATCATCAGACCGTATGCAAAGCCACTACAATTAAGTCGGTTCTTTAATGGAGAACCTACACTGGAGGAATGCTGTTAGTGTTTATTTCAATATTCCATGGCGACCTGTATTATATGTGTCTCCTTATATCATACACGGAGTTGCTTCTTATATGCTTATAATTTGTTTTGAGGCGTGATTCGACTGGAATGTACGTCCGCTGACTAGCCGTGGGACACGGGACAGGCATACGTCTGCATTGGCTGCTAGAGGCACTGCAGGGTATGTCTCCATAGCCGTCGAAGGCGGTGCATAGTACGTCTGGGCTCGGGTCGGATGTAACACATACTTACATATGTCACAACCGCTAGAGCCGCCTCAGGTGTACGCCGGGACTGTCAGATGCGTCACAGGTGTACATGTGCCAGGAGCCACTACAGATGTACGCCGGGGCGCCGACTGAGGCCATGGTGCACGTATGCCTGAGGTTCTGGACCGACGCGCCACAGACGTATGTTTCCTATGTCCGCTGGAACCACCGTAGACATACGTCGGGGACGCCAACTGTAGTCATGGTGCACGTATGTGTGGGGGCCTAGTCGGATGCGCCACAGACGTAAGTGTGTCGCCGGCGTTGGAACCACCGTAGACGTATGCCACGATGCCAGCTAGATCCCTGGACACACGTACAGATGTACGCCAGGGTGCCGACTGAAGTCATGGTGCACGTATGCCTGAGGTTCTGAACCGACGCGCCACAGCCGTATGTTTCCCACGTCCGCTGGAACCACCGTAGACATACGTCGGGGACGCCGACTGGAGTCATGGTGCACGTATGTCTGGAGGTCTGGTCGGATGCGCCACGGACGTACGTGTGCCGCCGGCGTTGGAATCACCGTAGACGTATGCCAGGACGCCAGCTAGAGCCCTGGACACACGTATGCGTGGTGCGCCAGCTGAAGCTGCAGCAGTCGTATGTCCTCGTCCCCCGTTGGAGCGGCTCATATGTACGCTGCCGTCGGGATCAATACTGAACTAGAGCTGTAACAGGCTGTATTTGGTTCAATTGATGCATATATTGAATATTAGCTGCTTTTAGTAACAGGCAGGTAGGGTTACCTGCGACGAGCCGTACGGTTAGTGCTACCGGCATTACGCCTCCGAACGTATGGTAAGTCGAACGCGGCTCACGCTGCAAATGTAGGCGTTTACGCTCTGTATCCCACTTTGCGAACATATGTCCTACCCTCCGTACCATTCCATCCCAACGTATGTGTCTTGGTTTGCTATTAGCACGTAGTCCTGCGGTTTGCTCTCGGAGTATATGAGTAATTTAATATTTTATATATAGGATTTTTTGCTACTTATATATTGGTTTATATTAGGGATACAGGTGGACGATGCAGCGGATGTGACAGTGCCATCGTATGGCCCACCCCGGGTGGCCAGCCAACAGCCGTATGGTAATACAGTGCGGGGCAGGCAGTGATACATATATCCATGGACCTTCGTGAGATAGCAAGCCTAGCGTATACCCATCTCACAGTAAGGGCAGGCGGACATATGTCCAAGAACTAGCAGTAGGTGTAGTGAGTCTCCTAAAAATCTCAAATCGATCTTCCCTCAGCAATCTTGAATGGTAATGCCATATCTGAGTTAGTGTTGATTCTCCATTGCATCAGGAAAGTCGGAAAAAGCTATAGTTGCTATTATGGTGGATTATAGCAACTATAGCTCCGCTAGCTCCCATACTTTGTTGACAACTATGGTACCTTCCATAGCACTACCTTCAACAGATGCCTCACTCAAGCATTCCTACCTATGTATTATAAAACTATGTGAGGTGCCAATAAATATATTTTCATCTGATAAATTGGCATTATAAGGTAGTATTGACATTATCTCCCTGCTGAAGGTCGGTAATGTCGTCTACGATGGCAGGCTGCTATGGAAAGAAAATAGGCGCCGTGGTCAGCT
The DNA here is from genome assembly GCA_000827215.1 of Sphaerobolus stellatus SS14. Taxonomy (NCBI): domain Eukaryota; kingdom Fungi; phylum Basidiomycota; class Agaricomycetes; order Geastrales; family Sphaerobolaceae; genus Sphaerobolus; species Sphaerobolus stellatus. Next base: position 107,338 of record KN837353.1, on the reverse strand, counting down.
TTCCTGTTGTCGCATGTTGGTCGCCTATCCCCCTTACAGATGAACGACTTAGTCCAGAAAATCTTCCCCAACCTAACGTACCATGCGGAAAGAGTAACGGATACACCAAGGGCTCCCAGTATCGGCTCATCTTAGAAATTTCAAGACTGGCGTTATTCAACTTTCCTATGGTCATCGATCTCGGCGTATAATTCCTAGCTGCTGTTTTGTCCAGTCTTAATATGGTCACGATCTCCCCAACGCCACTATCGGTGAGTAAGATGTGCATTTCAGGGCATTCCTCCGCAGCTAACGACCACATACAATGTACCTTCCTGGCAAATCTATTGTGTTCAAGGAAAGCATCTCGCACGGCATTGATCCATGACTCGGGAATCTAGTTAGACCATTGGCCACGCCATGGCATTTCTGATCTCATCCAACTGTCGTATAATAACCACCTCAACCCCGAATTTGGGTGAGAAGGTCTGAGCCTGTGGTATGCTCGTCCTTGACTTGCAATGAAACTCTGAGCTCTGGCGAACTGTGGGAAGGCCTCGGTCATTTCCAGAGCAGAAAAGAGAACAGAAGATTCAACTTTCCGCTCAAGAACGAAATCCGAGGCTGTCCAGCCAACCATTGAAATCGTGCAGGTAAAGGAGGCAACGGTTCCACAACATTCACATACTTTCCTCACTGATCGCAGCAGAAATCGCCACTCTTTTCGCCCGTCAACAGGCGAATCCTACAAAAGGTGCATTGCCTATTCCACAGAAAACACGGCTCCCTGACGGGAATCATCATCCAGATGCTCTCAAGACCTACAAAAATGTCTCGAAGTAAAGTTAGTATTTCACATGGATCTAGTAAAATCCTCAAGCATGTCACTTGCTTGCATTATCAAAGGTACTTCGTGAGGGTTCATATTTTCAGAATTCAACTTAATCTCAAAGCGAAATTCAGACTTGGTAAGGCTTGATTGTCTCTGTCGGTCATTCAAAACGTAGGTGCGACCTGGTTAATTGACCTCAGTGCTCTCATACCCCAGTATTTATGCAAGGGTATGAGTCATTGACTACCCGCAGAATGGCTATGAGTTACTCTCAGAAGGACTCGCGGACCCGTCGAGAAGACAATCTGACTCACGAATTTCAACGAAGCCACTTCATATTGGCCAAATTATGTCTCGGTGTAAGCTCTGCGCACGGTCCCGCAACGCAGATCCACTGACTCATCGAAAGCTATACACTGAAACTGTTGGAGCTCCTTTGCGAGTCACAAAGAAGCACATAATAGTCATTGACGCAGTTGACGCACTCACTTCGCACAGTAGCAATGGTCCATCGCAGCCATAATTAGAAAATAATGGAGTCATTCCCGAGCACGCTCATTGGAATTTAAAAAAAGCTATGTTTCACCGGGACCGCGCAGAGACTTGCCCGGTAAGTCAAACACAGAGCCCCCAGCCACCTGAAGAGACGTAGATACGAGTTTAATAAAGGATGTGGGTATATTGGTTCCTAATGAACTATAATAAATGACTGTGCTTGAGCATACTGTGACTAAGTAGCTACTAGAATAAAGTATCTACAATTCAGGTGAAAAGTTCTTATGGAAGCAAGCGTGCTCAATGGGGAGATACCTGTAGCACTTGGGACAGAAGACAAGGACATCCTCATCCTCGGCCTTAACCTTTGAAGAAGAGCTATTTAAACTCTCAATACTCCCTGTGAAGCGGCTAGGGCCAGCAATGGCTCCCTCCATAACAGACGAGGATGGGGAATCCAGCGTCATGAAGCGGGAAGGGGCGCGTGTGGGTGCTTTGCCGAGATAACGATGGACAACAGACGACGCAGACGGCGGGCTGCTCTCTTCTAAGGGATTTAAATTAGGAGGAGTAACTACATATAATTCAAGATGAGGGCCATGTACAGTAAGTATGTGAGTACGTACCATATCGGCCCCTGTTAGCAGTATGACGACTGGCGCTAGACGGAGTGCGAGTGCTGTAAGTGTCGACCGTCTGTGCACGGAGCACGAGATTGCGAACACAGGGGTAGGAATAGAATAGAGATAGGATTTTAAAGATTTTAAGGCGAGTG
>KN837353.1:55182-66599 GCA_000827215.1 Sphaerobolus stellatus SS14 | reverse complement strand
TATGGTATCATATCAAATCACGAAGTGACCAATGTTCGAATTTAGTAATGTCACAACGTGCTAAGATACCAGCTGGCTCCACAAGTCCCACTCTGAACGACATAAAGACTACACATGCGCATATAATTAAATTCTAAACACAACAATATTCAATATGTTCATGTAGAACGTGAGTAATACATCAGGACAACATTCTAGCATGCAATCTAAAAAAAGAACCATATCATCGATGACCTAGACAATAGATACCCTGAATTAATAATAGTACACTTCTTACCAAGCCTCGCTAAGTACCCACTCCTTTAGTCGCCAGACCTACAACGACATCCCACCTTCGCCATACCTTCTATTCCAACTATTGCTTCTTTCACGGCAATAAACGATACCTCAGTAAAGCCCCCGCAAACTCAACAAATCATTTATACTAACCCACATAAAGTTTGATCTAAGATGGAACCCGTAACGAATTCTGCCAGCAGTGCAGCGCAAAGCTCCTTTCAACTGAAGAATCATGATATAGTAAGACTATGCGGTGAGTAACATCTTTTCGTCGAATACTACAGGATGTTAAAGTTTTCTTTCATCCGATAGATGAGACCTCCCATGTACAATTCTCAACTCAAACCGAAATTATGAATCTGTCTGGAGAAGAACGTATGGTCTTTCTTGATACAACAGGCACTCCTCAATCGTCAACCTCTTCCCCCGCTCCGTATTCCACCGACCCCGAATATGGAAACGACATACCTGTCCTCGATACACACAGGAGGCACTCGCTTAACGCCATAACCAACAATTCTGTCATGGATATAGACGACAGTGACAACTATGCTCTCAACAGCCAAAGACGCCACGAGAATGCACTGCGCGTTCTACAACAAAGAAATGGACAGCGAGAAGAGAGTGCAGGTCTCGAAGATCTCAAACAAAGTGAAACCGGTAACCAACAACGAATTTCGAACAATCAAGGAATGGCACAAGACCAACTCAACAAAGAGCTTTGGAGGTGCTTCCTCACATTCAAGTCAATCGTTCACAGGATAGCCATCAAACGATGCAAGAAGGACACAAATGTGAATAGGAAGTTTTTCTTTATCATTAATTGCTTAAGTTTTCTGGACGTAAGTCAAATAAATATTCCTAATTAACCTAATGACTAATATCAATGACTACAGTATCTTCATAAGCAATACCTTATAGACTTCGAAGCCCCCACCCGAGGTTCTTCAGTTCCTTAATCTACGTCATTGTACGCTTCAAAATACTGTATTTTACTTAATTACATCACTAGCATAGCATATACATACCACCCCTTGACAACATGACCCTCCCCAATATGCTTGCTCATGCATAACTAAACCCTAAATTATCTATATTGTCACCGAAGCGGAGCGCAGGACCCAGCTTGTATACTATAAATATTTGACATCTGTAGTTGGATTTTAGACATATAGTGGTGGTTTGAAGGCTCTCACTGTACTCTACATTGAAAAGATATATGAGTTTAAAGGATAGTGACCATTAGCAATCATAGATATGCATGAATCACTTATGGATCACAGTTGAAATATTTGCAGGATACTGAATTCTTTGCTCACTGGGTGGTCCATATTACAGAGATCATATCAAATACCTCAGTGAATAATATAGAGCTATCAACTGTGTTTCTCATTTTATATTAACATTAGGAATGTGAACTATAATGGAGTGTTATATATTTAGTAATACGGAAATACACTATTTCTTTCCAGAAAACTGTTTGAATATATTTCCATGTGGAATAAAATAACAACCATCTAGTTAAGATATGAGGATAAAGGAAGTAGGAAGCATGTGGATAGGGCCAACAGGTGCTGCCAGTGGTATTCAGAACTCCTGTTACTGCAGTGGTTATGGACTTCACATTTAACTTATAAATCAAAGTTTCCAAATTGATTCCTCTCCAAACTTCTTGGATGTGAATAGCCTGCAGTGTTTGCCAATGATGGTATTCAAATGCAGTATTCATAGCATTCATCACTAGCTGCAGGAATTTGCAAAAAGGAGCAAATTATTCTTGGTTTAACTGAGTGAGGTGAACTCTAGGGGTTGTATAATTTGTATGGGTACAAGTCACATCCTGCACTTTGCTCCGGAAAAGTGAAGCATGAGTGGAGATGGAATAAGGAAATTTGATAAATAAGGTCCGGGGCCTTTAGGCTTCACTGCGATAGAATTCCTTTTCTGCAAAATTCTCCAGCTTAGGCAACCTGCCTTGATTTTTTTTTTTTCTGGATATGAATTTCGCCTCTGTTCCTTTGCTTTTATATACCTTAAGCTGCTACATTAGTCATTGTATGCATAATGCAAAAATAAGGTTAAGACCATTCTGTAGCTTAGAGAGCACATAAAGTTAGAAGTGACATACTCAGTATCAAAGGCACTGTGCACTTAAGGTCACATGCACTTTTCATGACTTGAATAGTTGAAAAAAATCAAGAATGCTTACCAATATTCTTAGCCTTGCCTAGTAAAGTGTATATCAACAGTTCCCTTTCCTTTTCCTACTTAGTTATATTTGAAAAAAAATTCAATAATTCTTATCAATATCATTACAGCTGTTACCATTACATAAGGTGTGTGCTTGTTTTGTTCACACAAGCATGCAAACTCACAAACACAATATCTCCACAATGGCTGGTCTGTTTCCCTTTAAATTTAGTGGTCTGATTATTTGAAATGTATACTAGTACACTGTATATTAAATATTTAGAATATCCTGGGAAATACAAATGTGCTCCACCCAAGCAAAACTGCTCTGGCACAGTCAATTAGCCAAAGATGTTGGATATTGTTATGGATTGGGACTTGTAATAACTAATATTAGTGCATGGTAAATCATCAATACTGCAGCTATTGCAATTAGGCTTGTTATGGGAGGTCTGCAGTAGGGAGTATCTGCAGCACCTGAATTTTCAAGTATCTGGGCAGGATTTTGATGATGTGTCATTTCCATGCACTAATTCCATCCTAAAGAAACCTTGTAATGATCAGAAAATGGCTGAAAATGGTACTGTTACAGGCTGATCCTAATGAAGGGTTCCAAAGTGTGACTGAAGTAACGAATGAAGTAACACTAAAGAACAAAGGGTTAGAACCGAAGGACTTGGCTTCAACGTGAGTGGGTTGCACCTTCTCGAAATGTATGTGTCCTTAATTTAGAACAGATTAGAACCAACAATATAAGAGTGGATCCGAATACCGAAGTTCCAAACGAAGTCCCAAACGAAGGTGGGACTTCAGAGTAAGATCAAAGGTTCGAGGCGAAGTTTGGAAATGATCTTGAAGGTTGTATTTGGTTCAGAGGTAATAGAGGTCTGAGGTGTATAGAGGAGAATGAGCACTAGGCTCTAGTATAGGAATGATATACACTAAGGTCTATAAGGCTAATTTCCAACTAGAGAAAACTAGCTAAGGTAAATGTACTCATATACTATAAGTCCATGGACGAAAGCGGAAGGAAGTATTACAAACAAGTAAATCAAATGTGGAACAGAGCACGACATAAAGTGAAAGAACAATGGGTATATATATATCATCAGATAGTGAGGGTCTGGGGAAATCTATAAATGAATAATGTGAATGATCAAAAAGATATGACAGACAAATATGCAATAAGGAATATAAGTGGACGGAGGATATGTCATGAGAACAATAAGTGAACGGAAACAAGACAAACAAATTGGAAATGAATGTGATGAAGTGTCACCTGTCAGAATAGAAGAAGTATTGAGGACCAATTGTGCCAGGTCCAAGGAAGACTAATAATAGCCTTATAGAGTTGTGGAGCAGATAGTGTGATTGAATGAATTAGGTGGGCAAAGGCATTGCCCTTGGGATCAAGAAAGAAGTTGGGATGTGGGTCAAGGGTTTGTTGCGCGAACATGAAGACAAGGAGGGAATGCAGAGTCAAATGAGGTATGATGTGAAGTCAAATGAAGCTCTCTGAAGGTATGTGACCTTCTCCAAAGCTTCGTGGAGGTTAAATGAAGTCATGTGTTTGTGACACTTAAGCATGGGGCTTACAGTGCTTTGCATTGTGTAAGGTGCATGCTTGAAACACACACTTTGAGTGTGGGAAAATTCAAAACAGCAATATCTCTTTTATTTCTTATTCATTCTCTCTGAAATTTTGTATGAATATTATTTGATATATATATGAGGGCACAGTAATACCAGCTTTTATGAGAATATTCAGTATATATCACAAACAAAATAATGGTGCTCAAGTTGCATTTTTAGCTTATTTCCAACTAAACATGATAGTTGAGGCTATTGGGAGTGTATTTCCATCTGATATTATTACTATACCCTTGTATATACATCTAATAATATTCAGGTAAATTCTTAGAGAGAACGGATGAGAAATAAAAGAGATATCACTGTTTTGCATTTTCCCATGCTCAAAGTGTGTGTTTTGAGTGCACCTTACACAATGCAAAGTGCTGTGACACGAACAAAGTAAGATGTGAAGTTGAATGAAGCTCTCCAAAGGTATGTGACCTTCTCCAAAGCTTCATGGAGGTTAAACGAAGTCACATGTTGTGACACTTAAGCACGGGGCTTAACACCTTGGCACAAGAGATACAATCCAATTTTGAGCATGCGACACTCTAATATAAATAATGTGTATTACTCCCCACCCAAGGAATGAGTGAAATTATGAATTTCGAACAAGACAAACATTGGCTGAAATTCAGGCATTCAGTCAATTGTAGATCAAGTTCAAGGGTGATTGGAATATAATTTTTGCAGCTTTATGTATACATGTGGTGTTGAATTCCACTCAAAATCACAAGGCATATGTAGACATGGTAAATGGGAGGGCAAAAGCAGCTGAAGCCACGGTTTTCTGTGATGATTACCACTCATTTATTCTTGGCAGATAGCTGACATTATATCAGATTCACCCATTCTAATGAAAATGGGAATACCTTTGCATCACACAATTTTTGAGAGTCTGCAGCAGCCACAAAATTTAAAGTTAGAATATTATGATCTTGCAGCTTTAAGGTTGCTATATTAGGTAAAGTATACATCTCCAAATCATAAATTGATTGGTAATAAACAGACTTGTTCAATAAGAGCTCGAAATTGGTAAAAATTTAGAAATAATAATAATAATAATAAGAAAGCTATGCTACAGATTAAATAAAAAGCCACATAGAACAGGATCTCAAGAGAGGCATCCACAAGATTGCAACTCCCCCAAGTTTGTGTCTCTTTGTGCAATGAACTCCGTGAGGGATGGGATTGCAACAGGCTCAAATTCATTACTTGAAGGCAACATAAATAGTTGGATTGACAATAATACTTGGTACATGAATGGACATACAGCAAATGCCTCAAATAATTATAGATCTAGCAACCAATGACAAGCGGATCCACCCCAAGGGGGAGCCGTTCTGCTGGGCTTGCCATGGCCCATTAGGCCAGTTAAATATCCCTAAGTTTGATTTTTTTTTACAGGAGGATGCTTGGCGGGGATTGGGATAGTGCCAGGGCATAGCACCGGTGCAACTGCATATTTAAAACAAAAATTGAATATCACCAACACAGGGCACAATATAATAGTTTTACAGGAGGTCGCTCGGCAAGATGTTGCTGAGGTAGCTACAATGTGGCTGAATATAAGTTAAATACAATATAAATCATGGAGTTAAGGGACATGTCGACAAGTTACCTTATGCTGTCCCACACCCTATACCTCCCGCTAGCCCTTAGAATAATCGTAGCTTATTCATTTCATTTCCAACTCACATACAGACTCACATATCCATTGAATAGACCACATGTAATGTACACTAGATAGCACATATAACCCAGCATTAGAGCACTGCACCTGTTCGCTCACTTCGGCCTCATGCCTCCCACTTTCAACAAATATTCGTTAAAATATTATATTCAGTATCCACCAGACTCACAATTCCTTGAGCACCCATCACCAATACACTATACTTTATATACTTTACATTTAACCACCTTGCCTATGTCCAGGGAAAAGACGTGATTTCAGCATGTCACACACTTTAATAATTCGTCTATTAGATATCGCTTTCGAGAGTGTGATCTTGCTGAGGGAAATAGTCCAATTTATTTCAATATCAGGCACTTAAATATCACACAGTATACACAACCTTTCCGACCCATGGCTACTGGATCACACTGTTACTAAGCTGGAAAATGCCCCCTTCCCACAGTGTAGCTCCTTGTCCCTCCCCCCATATTAAGTCCCTAGAATAATAACCAAGTCGATGATGTCCAAACTCGTTAGTGAACACCTTATGTTATTTTTGTCTGGCTGTCAAAGTGCATACTTACCTAAGCCTGAGCGGTGCCCTATCTGACTGAGCACTCATATGCTCCTCGTCATTAATGTACAGTTATATAAAATAATGAACTGAGTGAAAACCGGAGAAAATGGTTAAACACAAGCTTTCTGACTCATGGCTATTGTATGGTACCCTTACTTAATGGAAAAATGCTCCCCTTCATACTGTGTAGTTCCCTGTCCCTCCCCCCATATTCCCTCACTAGAATAATAACCAAGTCAATGATGACCAAACTCGTCGGTGGATACCCTATGTTATTTTTGTCTGGCTATTGAACGGCATTCTTACCTAAGCCTGAGCGCTGTCCCTTCCGGCTGAGTGCTCCTGTTCTCCTCATCATACATGATCCGGCTACATAAAAAGAGGGGGGTCATATAGACCCCATATAATACCTTAATGGCCCGAAATACACCCAGAGCGGTGGTAATGTATATTTTTCTAAGCCATACCCCCTTCTCCCTGAGCGGTGGTCCAATAATTCGGGTACCTGAATTATTGTGGAATATAGATAGGCACAAAAATCATTCTCTTATTGTTCCTTCAGCATGGAAACAACCAGAGATTTATAAATGAAAAGATGTGGGAATTTCCTGCCACCAAATATATGATTTCCCTACAGATATGTTGGCTTCAAAAGCACAGGAAAAACCATGTAAAATCAGAATAAAATTTTAAGCAAGCATTTTGCATGTTTTTAGCAATCCAGAAAATGCTAGATTTGAAGACTGAAAAATGCATTCCATAAGCATGTTAGTGGAAAGACCTGGGTAAAAGCTCAACTGTTTATAGATTCACAAGTGGACAATCTGACCAGAGATTGAGATCTTGAGGCTGCAAAATATATTTGTAAAATCTACAGTTTGACAAGTACTAAATGTTTATACATTGCAGACTTTTATTGGTGCATTTTACAACTGATAAACTTCAACTAAAATCCTCTTCCGCCAGACAGTAAATTGTTACCTAAAAATTCGCAAATAAAAGGTTCTCGGGAACTATTTACTACAGGACAGCATAAAGAAAGCTCAATAACCATGGTGTCCACCATTTTTAGTAAAATCGGCTCTGAAATCTTCCCCAAAAATGTGTATTACTGGCATTTTGTAAACAGGCTGAGAAGGGATACACGCTGCTTCTACTTCTACACAGTGATCAGAGTTATCTGTTGATGTACCCCTGCTCTCAGACAGTAGTTTTCCCAGATTGGCAATACCTCTGCGGCGGTAAGCTCTTGCTTCTCAAACATTGGTTCTTACGTGCTCATTTTTACAATTATTTTCAGATTCACATCACATGAGCAACAACTGGTATTGATGGTACTGAGCAACAACTGACAGGTGCAAATACAAGGAATTTGAAGTTCACCTAGCATGGCTGGCATGACTCAGTTTTGTAAGTGCGAAAACCATTTGAAAATATTGAGTCTCCGACGAATTTTAAATGCTCGAAAACCCTGTTAAATACATTTAGTTTACAAAACATTAGGGTTTACAAAGTTGTGGGATAATATGTATCTTATATTGTCCACAAAGTAACGACATAATGTGTAATTGAGCTCAGGATACAATAAGGACTGATGCCGAGAGTGAACTTTGAATACATGATGTCGTCCACATGGTACATCATGTATCTGATGCAAGATTATACTATAGGCAAACCTGGGGAACATGATCAGTTTGTTCCTTTGAGGACAGCTTTGAAGACAGCTTTGAAGACACAAAGGTTTAACGTAGATTATAGAATTAATTAGAGAAGCAAATTAGGAGAGCTAAAAATATGATGGAGATGAAGAACCTACCGAGGGAGAAGTCGATGGGTATGCAGTTTGCCATCACTGCGACCCTGACTTCCCTGTGGGAGAACCTGTTGATGATACGCGGGGTTTGGACCCTGCATTCTGTCACAACGAGTGACCCGCCCTCTATGGTGGGATCTTTGACCCAACTTTCGTGCCAGTGCTCACGACCCTCACCGACCCTCACCACTTCTGAGTCCGCTTGCACATATAGCTGACACTGGAGTGTAGATTTAAGTTATAGGCACGGTAATATAAATAAAAGCTTATTTTAAAAATATACATGTGGCGAATACTTAGGCCTCTGGAAAGACGAATATACGAGCAAAAAATATGTTGGAAGGAGAAGCAGGCAGGATTGACAATACAGACAGTTAGGTCAAGATCCAACGGTTAATTTGAATAATATTGCAGTGAATATAATATATATAATTCAGGAATAAGATAGTTGGGTTTCCCTTCAATAGTCATGGTATGGATGATAATAAGTACATACGTCTGGGGGGAGGAGGAAAGGTAGGATATAAGGCGAGTGTCAAGACCTGATCCCGATATCCGCCTCGGACTCCGTTATGTTATTCATCTTTGATTTCCACCGGACCCCGTTATATTATTCATCTTTGATTTTGGTCTTCGTTTTATATTTCTGTTCACATTCTATTTTCCGTCGGACCTCCGACTTTACTTTCATTCTTATCGTTCATTCTTTATCTTCGGATCTCCGTCTTTCTTATCTCGCTTATCTCTCATCGATGCCAAGCATCATTCATGATTTCACGTGTTTTATGTTCCACATGACTTTTACGTTATATTCTCATCGGCCTCCGCTTTATGTTATCGCCAGCCAACTACACTCGTTTATGCTTTTCCTTTATCTGTTCCATCTCCGTGACCCTGACTATTTCCCCATTTATCTTCAGGCTCCATTTTAGTATAAATAGCCTTCATTGTATTATGGTTCGGTAGTCAGAAATCCACTTCGTTTATCTGTTAACTCACTCCAGCCTCCGTCTGCCTATCTCTGTTCTCGTTCCACTACACTCGGTCTCCGAGTATCTCACAACCGATTTGTCTGTGATAACCATCGGACTCCGAACCTCTGTTCGTCTGGACTTCATTCTGAAATAAGGACAACACATACGGTTAAGGGCGCAACATATAAGTTGAAGCCAAGTCCTTTCAGTTATATCATCCGGACTCCGAATTACTTACTTCGTTCTACTATATCCGGAGTCCGAAGTCACTCCTAGATATCAGGACGTAACAGCAAGTTAAATTGATTGTAAGTATAAATAAAACTCCTCGAAGTCCTAGTTACTATTATTTAAGAAATATTGCCACTTTTAGTGCTTCTACACTGCTCGCGAATGTTCTAGGGGGGATTATCAGGCAAAGAGGAGTGAGGAGGAGTGGCAGAGGAGAAATTAGCAGGTCAGCGCGTTTAGAAACACATATATGCATCCTGGAATGTTTATAGAAGTTAAAGTTGGTTAGTTGTTGCTCATCAAAGTAAGTTATCCGCTGCATTAGAACTTTAATAACTTTATTGAAAGGAGGGGATGATAGAAGGCGGTTTGTCACCAATAGAAACATAAATAAACCTCCCTAACTTCTGTATTACATGAACTGGCATTGTATTTACCTTTCCAGTCACTCTATGGCGTATATCTAGCCAAAACAAGTCAAATCGTACTCTCCGCTGGGTAAAGTTGGGGGCAGGCTCTTTTGTTCAGGATTTATCTTGCTTACAAGACTGATGGCTCTTCGGTTTACAAAATGTGTTCGAACATAAATAACTATAAATTGATTTATGTCTACATGGTACCCATATTACGGATAGTTTGTGACTAATTTTATTTCTAGAGGATTAAATAGTACTCTGTTACCATGGTTGGTATAACAGTACTTATGAGAAAAGTCTTCTTCCTTGCCGAGTCATTCCCTCATAGAGAGTGCATTATAAGAAGCATTCGAATGAGACTAACGGCGAACCTCGGAAATGTTTCATTAACGAAACATTCTTTAAATTTCAGCCATGGACACCTAACACTTGGTATTGCCAACCATGACATTCGGTCTATGCAGTGGCAAGAAATGCACTCCTAGCTACAGAGGCGTATGTAGACTTTACTGGCTCACTGGCTCACTGGAACTCATTAGCCAGAGACATTATATAATTCATTAACTGGTTGGCAGTGAATATAAAGAACAAGGACGGGCAGCATCCACAGCGTATACTAGCAGTCCGTAGGATGTTTAAGACCGTAGACATGCTTGCTTAAATTCGGTGTTATCAAAATCCCAAATGCACTTAAACTAATGAGATAAGGGAAGATAGGTATTAGGAAACAGTACTTCATGTTCGTTCTACAACATAATTCAACCGCAACTTTTAGCTAATTGAAAAGGCAAAAAGATGGTTGCGAAATGCCAATTCAAGTCGCCAATGCTCATGCCGCACAGCTGCCACCATTGTGTCAGTTGCTTCTCTCCGAATCGTCCCTAAAGACTATACATTCAGGTTAATATTACTAGTTATTTAATCCTCAAGGAACATTCTGAGTCATTTGGGTGGATTCAATGCAGTGTTATAAAAAGGCTTAGCTGACCTCCGGGTGTCGCCACTGCCTTAATGCTGAAGCTCCGTTTGCCCATCTTCGCTTCTACACTTTACATTTCAGCCAAATTTCTACACAGACTGGAGGTAATTTCGACAGCATACAAGATAATGTATCATGTACCCTAGCTATTCTTACTGACAACGGTTTAATCTGATCAGCTGCTGAAGGTTAGCTCTATCCCCCGGCCCCCCCACTGTGTTCTCCCTGGTACTTCCTGGGCATATATCGTCTTCTAGTGTCTTAGAGGTGATAACGCAGATATGTTATTTTTAGGAAGAGCTACAAGAATTTTATAGAGCTCTATCTTCAATAAATCACAGTCACCGGCCTGAGCTGTTTTCTATATTCTGCTGTATTCCTTCCCCAACCCCTCTTCACAGCGTTCTCCCTCTTCCCCATAATCCCTAATGATAAAGCCACATAGGAATGTTCATTATGCGTTTTTATACCTCAAAAAAAATCTTCTGCCTCTGATAGAGAAGCATATATGCCAAGTTCCAACCTATGCATTACTCTCTTCCCTCTCATTGAATGGTAGCCTACAATACAATTTACTATATCTGTAGACCTATGCAAGCTCGGTTTCCATTACCTATTGTCCCATAAATACTCCAAACATTTTACACTGGC
>KN837353.1:30362-44268 GCA_000827215.1 Sphaerobolus stellatus SS14 | reverse complement strand
CATCGAGGCTGAAGCCGGCAATATTCCCAAGGTACAGAGATCTTATCCCAGGGGATTTGCAAATCTCGGATTTGATTGTGGGGTTTGGATTGAAAAGATAGAGAATCAAGATTGGGAGATATATAGATTTCATTCAGACATTCCTTCGGTAATCTGATGCGGAACAGTCGTTGAGGTGTGCGGCCCCAGCACTGTTCGTCAATGGGGGTTCGTAAATTTCTATCTTAATCCGATCGTGGTCCTTCACACACTTGTCCATAAGAGTAACATGATGTCGGGAAGATGCTGTCAACAATTGAATAATGTCTTGTGGTTCCGTCAATAATTTTGCAAGTTAGCTTCCGTGTTCAACGATATCATTGCCAGATAAGAGTAGTCTCTTCATTGATTTGAGGCATGGCATATGAACACATTGGAGGAAATGTCTGGCCAATTGGGAATTATCAAATACAAGGTTAACTGTCGTGAGGAAAGGAAAGATGGCAGGAATGGGGTGTATGTGATCATGTAGCCTGGTATTGAACCCCATCCAGACGACCAGAAGACATTCAACGGAGTAACAGCATTTGAAGACTGTTATCCACTCATCATAGTTGAGGGGTGCTGCGAATATGTGAACGATTGAAAAGCATTTAACGGGCATTTGGCAAGGCCAGAATATGGCCAGGTATAGAGGGCCCAAGCAATGAAGAGACTCAAGAGTAGTAGACTCTCTATGCAACTATATGTTGACTGGTCCTCCCATCAGCTGGTTTAGAGTAAAGCCCAAGTGTCCCAATAATTGTCTTCATGTGACCTTGAGAAAACTTCGAAATACAGGCCTATAGTATCAAAAGGTGTATTTACAGTATTTATTGTTCAGGAACTCTTTCTGATCAGTTTCAGTATCTTTCTGAGGTGTGTTTGCAATATTTACTGTTCATAAACTCTTTCTGATCAATTTCAGCATAGTTCTGAGGTGTATTGCTAATATTTATTGTTCAGGAATTCTTTCTGACCAGTTTTAGCATATTTCTGAGGTGTGTTTGCAATATTTATTGTTCTGGGTCATTGTTGCAATCAATTGTGATATATTTGAAGTTTCTTGTGTCTTGGATAGTATCTTTGGCTTGCTGTAGAGGTTGGGAAAGTCTGCTGATATGTCCCAGCTTTTAGCTTGCTGTAGAGGTTGGGAAAGTCTGCTGATATGTCCCAGCTTTTATCATGCAATCTATTTCCAGAGGGAGGGAGAGGGTGAAGAGGCCTGTGGCTCCCAGGTGCCAACATCTGGTGTGTTGACTTCAAAATTCTCACTACCATTGTATTGGCTTATGATTGTCATCACATCTCACCTATCTTTGATGTCTTCAACAAAGCCCAGCTTCTATTATCCAGTCTGAGTCATTATTTCTATTTCTCACATATTCAACCACCTTACAAGACCAGCATAGTGTTTCTATCAGTGTTTCAGCTGGATCACCTTCATATAAGTCATCACCAGATGTAAGACTAACACTTTAATTTCATTTACCCTCTCCTCATGCCTATACTAAATATTGTGAATTTTATATCTCCAGAACTGGTCCGCCAATTCCTTAGAAAACTAGCTAGATTTGTTCATCTCTATGCTAACTATGACATATAAAAAATCAGAGCAAACAGTGTGACTCTGTTTGAATTATGTATTCCCCCCAGCTGGTAGAATCTCTTGATTCTATCTATCTATATTAATTCAGGTACCCGAATTATTCAGGGGCCACACAGTGAGAACGGGGGGGAGGGCTCTCACTTAGATATTTTGGATCCAGATAGATCTGGGGAGATAGCCTAGGGGCTCTGGCCCTTTTTTTTTCATCCACATGACCTTCTTGATTTTATATAATGAGATAATAGGTGACAAGGAGCACATGCCTGCTCTGTGCGAAGGGCGGAAGAGATATAACTTGCTTCTAGTGGACAGATGATGACGATCTGTAAGTGGGCTGAATGACCTTCCTTCTTGTACTAAATGCAATATTATTTCGCAATATTTATACACTTATCGTTTTTGCGTTCATTCTTCATTAAAACTGCATATCATTGCCAGTATTCAAGACATTATGGCGAATTACACTATCCGCAACACTGAAACCTGAGAATGCCGGCAGGGTATCTAAAAATCACAGAAACCCCCAGTTTCTTAATATCTAATAATTCAAAGTTATGAATTCACGGCTGATAAAACACAGACCGAATCCTTCCAACTTACCAAGTCGTGGCTATCAGTGATGCCCAAGTATGGGGTATATTGCGGATAACCAGAAAACAGAGACTTGGTAGATCAGCATAGACCATCGGGAACGGATGTGTAACCTATAAATATAGGATACCTAAACGTGACTGACTATGTATAGCAAGAGATTCAATAACTTGTTCAGTAATTAGGTACATCCCCGACTTCTAAAAATCTAAATGAATTAAATGAATTATTTTTAGAATAGGGTTTTATAGGGGGGGTACAAGAACTTTATTGGATACCTGGTTGACAGATCTTACTATATAAGGTCTGTGTGAGTCTTCTATTTCCCTGTTCTTTACATTTGATTCACTACGTGTTTGTAAGTCTCGTAATGTTGCTTACTTTTTTCAGTATCCTAGATTCTGAACAAGAACATTCATGTATCCTGCTTGTCACCGAATAATCTCTGTATTTGGCAGCATCTCATTGGCCCTTGTATATAGGTCATTATGTGGTAAGGGAGGAATATTGATAGTGCTGTCCGATATCAAGACATATATAAAGTAGTAGAGTAGTAGCGTAGTAGTAGTAGTAAAATATAGTAAAAGAGTAGGATCGGAGTTTTTAAAAAGAAAATCAGAACACTACTAACTAGTAGAGCTTTCGGCCACCGGCTATTTTTTAAGGAACAATGGCGAAGCAATTTCACGTGACCTACCATGTTGGGGACACCATTGCTTGTTCTACCAGCATCACCACCACCACCACCACAAATTTCCCCTCAGCTGCTATTAGGTTTATTGCTTATTTATCTGTGATGTATGATGGTCTACTGTTGTCAGGGGACGCCTCCAGATTTCTGCCCGGAACCTTTCCGTCCGGAACTATCCCTCGCGTCAACCACCCTCAAGTAGCAATTCCGCATGGGATTCACCCTCAGCACATTCGTCGACTCCTGTGGCCGGAGAGTGGGAGGTTTGGTTGGAGACAATGGTCGTCTGGTGGAGGGTATATGCGCATATAGTCATAGCGCATGAGTGATAGGTTGTTTAGTGCCGGTCAGCTTTGGGGATCGTTCCATTGTTTCTCCGTTCGCTTCCGTTCCCTTTGTCTTCCTTCTCATTGGTTCGTTTCCCCTTTCTTATTGTTTCCGAGTCCATCAGATCATTGTTCACTTCCTTTCGGAGTTTGCGTTCCCGTTTCTGGATGGTATATAGTGGGCTCACTCTGGCAGAGGCAATCCAAGTCTTTCTCTTTGGATTTCCCCTCTGCTAGGTGAGATTCCCTTGCGTGTATATATTTTGTTACTTATGTATCTTTGGATTTCCCCTCTGCTAGCTCTGCGTGACGTCCACTCGGCTCGAGGGTTGCCCTTACAACTGTTGGATTGAGTAGTGGTATATCATGAGTTGATGAGTTTACCGGCTGTTCTTTTATTCCAAATCCAGTTGCTAAATTCAGTTATAGGCCTGGGTGTTTCCTCTCAAGTTATCGGGGCTGTGTGAGACCGAAGGCAGATTTTATTTTGGGGGGGGAGAAGCGGGAAGACTGTCCAGGCCTGAGGGAGGTACAACCTCTGTGCTAATGCACAGGGTCATATGAAGATTGTCAGTTAATCCATTTAACCACAAGAGGGTCGCACATCCGCCACTTTCATTCTACCCCGCATGATTTTAGCTTTAAGGATTGGTTATAGTGAGCTTGGGATGTTTTCTGAGTATATATCTTGGTCCCATCTAATTCACCTTCATAGCAAGCTCAAACAGTGCACATCAGCTAATGCCATGATAATTTACTGCCCTCTTAGTAGCATGTTACTTAGATACAGCTTATAATAACTCCATTTTTTGAATGATCTGTTCCACATTCTTTGACCTTGGAGCAATTGAACAAGGGAAATTTGGAGGGTGCCTATATGCAGCCTATCAGAACACCACTTCAAATATGCAATCATAAACAACCTTACAGAATGAATCCGAAGGGAAAAAGCAAACAGGGGACATGGCTGCACAACTGCCATGGTACAGCAGCAGGTTATGGAGCTTAAGAAAGCTGGAATAATATATTTGATACTTGTGGATGACATGATTCTTTTTCATTGAAATACCCTTGAACCTTGAGCAATACTAGACATGCTCCTGACCTTCCTGCAAATGCTGAAGCTCCACTGTAAGTGGAGGTGAGCTTTTGCTCTGATACTTTGAAAATCTTCATTAACAGAAGGATTAATCCTACATATATATATAATTACATAACATAAGTTATTATCATTATTATTTCATCTTTATTTTATGCAAATAACTTGCCAGTAAGCTGTTAATTTAATTCGAATACTTATTGTTTCAGAAATTTGGCTTTGATTTAGATAGCCAGTGAGTCGTGCAAGAACTTAGGGCTCCATTCTGACAGCATTCTATTTTTATTTTATTTGTCATTCTAAATTGTTTGACGCTGTCAGTAAACTGTCTTGCATGAAGTTGGGGATTGGCACGCTACGCCGTGCCGCTACGATCTATTCTTAGCATTGGTCAGAACTGGAAAATACATGGGCAACCATATGGAGTGCACCAAGAGAAAATACCTGTATACAGGGGAGCGAAGTCACGAGGACAACTTCCATTCCATACCTCAGTATCATAGATGTTCCGGAAACATGTTGCAACCACGCCCTCGACAGCGACTTATACCCCGCGAAAGCAGCACGTGGCAAACACATGAGAGATCAGGGGGTATGCCGATCAGGACAGCAGTCGAGCTGATGTCTAATAATAGCTTAGAAGAGCAACGTGTGAGCCTTCAAGGCTGTGGAATGCATCGCACCGTGCCAAAGTGTTGTATCCTGACATCGGTTCTTGTGGCCTGACATGTCACTTCCCAAGTCACATTGGGCAACCATGCTAACCTCTTAGCCAAGCTAGATGAGGGAGCTACGAAGGAACGGGATAGTAGGATACGGAGCTCACGAACCCTACGACAACAACAGCATTCCAGTGGCAAGATGGCCTTCGTGCACAGCTTTAAATGCCGACTCACCTCGCAACAGTCCACGTGTACGCCGGCAAGGCGGGCCGCAGTCAACGTCGAGGTATAGCTTTTATTCAACGAGCTTCTCGAGTAGATATGCGACAAGCAGTATCACACGCGGTCAGGTGCCGGAGAGGTGTTCTCCAGGGCGTCTCAGCGTTCGATAACCAGCAGGGGTTCTCACGACATTCCCTCTCCGTGCGAAGTGGCAGACTTGCAGGCTACAACTTCCATCTGCTTTGTCCACAATTATCCTCAGATCCAAGTATCACCGACTCCTAATTCTCCCCCAGATGACTAGGCGAGTGTTCTGTCATTTCCGTTGTTCATGCCACTCAATTATAATTTGTCGATCAGGATACTTCTACACAGTGAGAAATACTCCTACTTTCAGCGGGCCGTTACTAAGCCTTTGCACAGACATAGCTCTCGCACCGTTAACGACTGCCGCAAGTGTCATTTCGCACAACGTGGAACTAGTCGTGAAGATTCTCGTTGGAGATGAGATAATCTTCCAGTCGAACACGGCGTCAATGTTAGAAAGCAAAGGCCTTTGGATGTTCAAAATCAAGTCCGAAATGTGAGTTTTATGTTATTGACATACATTAGTCTCTCACAATATCACTTTAAGTCCGGAGGAATGTTCTATTGTTACAATTCATATCTCTGATCCTAGTGGTGATAACATGTCAGTATTCCATTTCAAACCTGTTGAGGTTGAACCTGGGGCGATTATAACCAAGGCAGACAAAGACCGGCGTAGGCAACTGTTCTTATATGTGAGGCAGAGTAGCTAACAATTAAAATAGGCTTTTTACACTCTATGCAAATCATCCTATTGGACGACAGTGAACTATCCTTTCAGCTCAAGGCAGGCTTCGAAATTCAGGAAACGCTCGGTAGGAAATTAACAACTTGAAAAGAGTGGTGCTCATCTTTTCACAGATTTCCCTCTAAATGCTCACATGATTGGTAATGCATTGATTGTTACACAGCAAGACAAGAAGGCAATTAGCAGACACAGACTGGCCAATATCTATAACAGTGTCCAATATCTTCCGGACTCACACACCATGAGGTCGTGCTTTCTGAACCTTATTGGTGATGTTCATTTGGAAAGATATAGGGTGACACAGAGTGCACATGATATAGACAGTGCAGTGAATGCATATCATCAAGCATGTCAAGGAACCCTTTGGAATAACAACAATGAAGCAGTCTATGTGTCTGACTATGGCAGATCCCTTCTTATGCGTTACATGCAACATGGAGACATGACTGATCTTAACCAGTCTATCCTCAAGTTCCAGGAGGCTGTGCAGCTGACTCCTGATGGCCACCCTTCCAGGCCATCAAGGTTGAATAACCTTGGGAACCCATTCCTCACACGGTGTGAGCGACTTGGAGACATGACTGATCTTAACCAGTCCATCCTCAAGTTCCGGGAGGTTGTGCAACTGACTCCTGATGGCCACCCTTCCAAGCCATTATGGTTGAATAACCTTGGGGACTCACTCTTTACACGGTTTGAGCGACTTGGAGACATGACTGATCTTAACCAGGCTGTCCTCAAGTACCAGGAGGCTGTGCAGCTGACTCCTGATGGCCACCCTTCCAAGCCATTATGGTTGAATAACCTTGGGGACTCACTCTTTACACGGTTTGAGGGACTTGGAGACATGACTGATCTTAACCAGTCTGTCCTCAAGCTCCAGGAGGCTGTGCAGCTGACTCCTGATGGCCACCCTGACAAGCCATCAAGGTTGAATAACCTTGGGAACTCACTCATCAGACAGTTTAAGCGACTTGGAGACATGACTGATCTCAACCAGTCTGTCCTCAAGTTCCAGGAGGCTGTGCAGCTGACTCCTGATGGCCACCCTTCCAAACCATCTTGGTTGAATAACCTTGGGAACTCATTCTTCATACGGTTTGAGCAACTTGGAGACATGACTGATCTTAACCAGTCTGTCCTCAAGAGACAGAAGGCTGTGCAGCTGACTCCTGATGGCCACCCTTCCAGGCCATCAAGGTTGAATAACCTTGGGAACTCATTCCTCACACGGTTTGAGCGACTTGGAGATGTGACTGATCTCAACCAGTCTGTCCTCAAGTTCCAGGAGGCTGTGCAGCTGACTCCTGATGGCCACCCTGACAAGCCATTATGGTTGAATAACCTTGGGAACTCACTCCTCAGACAGTTTGAGCAACTTGGAGACATGACTGATCTCAACCAGTCTGTCCTCATCAGACAGGAGGCTGTGCAGCTGACTCCTGATGGCCACCCTTCTAAGCCAACTTTGTTGAATAACCTTGGGACCTCACTCCTTGCATGGTTTGAGCAAGTTGGAGACATGACTGATCTCAACCAGTCTGTCCTTAATTTCCAGGAGGCTGTGCAGCTGACTCCTGATGGCCACCCTTCCAAGCCATCTTGGTTGCATAACCTTGGGAACTCACTCCTCAGACAGTTTCAGCGACTTGGAGACATGACTGATCTCAACCAGTCTGTCCTCAAGTTCCAGGAGGCTGTGCAGCTGACTCCTGATGGCCACCCTGACAAGCTATTAAGGTTGATTAACCTTGGGAACGGACTCCTCAGACGGTTTGAGCGACTTGGAGACATGACTGATCTCAACCAGTCTGTCCTCAAGTTCCAGGAGGCTGTGCAGCTGACTCCTGATGGCCACCCTTCCAAGCCATCTTGGTTGAATAGCCTTGGGAGCTCACTCCTCAGACAGTTTGACCGACTTGGAGACATGACTGATCTCAACCAGTCTGTCCTCAAGTTACAAGAGGCTGTGCAGCTGACTCCTGATGGCCACCCTTCCAAGCCATCAAGGTTGAATAACCTTGGGAACTCACTCCTCACACGGTTTAAGCGACTTGGAGACATGACTGATCTCAACCAGTCTGTCCTCCAGACACAGGAGGCTGTACAGCTGACTCCTGATGGCCATCCTGACAAGCCATTATGGTTGAATACCCTTGGGAGCTCACTCCTCACACGGTTTAATCGACTTGGAGACATGACTGATCTGAACCAGTCTGTCCTCCAGACACAGGAGGCTGTGCAGCTGACTGCTGATGGGCACCCTTCCAAGCCAGCTTGGTTGAATACCCTTGGGATGTCACTCCTCAGACAGTTTGAGCAACTTGGAGACATGACTGATCTCAACCAGTCTGTCCTCAATTTCCAGGAGGCTGTGCAGCTGACTCCTGATGACCACCCTTCCAAGCCAACTTTCTTGAATAACCTTGGGAGCTCACTCCTCACACAGTTTGAGCAACTTGGAGACATGACTGATCTCAACCAGTCTGTCCTTAAGCTCCAGGAGGCTGTGCAGCTGACTCCTGATGGCCAGCCTTCCAAGCCATCTTGGTTGAATAACCTTGGGGACAAACTCATCAGAAGATTTTTGAAATTAAGATTATCTGATGACCTTGTGAAAGCAGTGCAGGCATACTCTTCTGCTACCCTTGCAGAATATGGTCCTCCATCTGTGCGGCTTTATGCAGCACAGCATTGGGCAATGTGTCTTCGGGCTTCTTCTTCTCCCCCAGAGTCTATTCTAGATATATATAACATTGCTATTCCACTTTTGGCAGAAACTGCTTGGTTTGGATCTTCATTACCAGATCGCTACTACCAGATCATGCAGGCAGGCTCTGTGGTTCATCAAGCTGCAGCTGCAGCACACGAGTTTGGAAAAGATATACAAGCTGTTGAGTGGCTTGAACAAGGCCGATCTGTGATTTGGGGTCAGCTTCTTCAGCTTCGCACACCTATGGATGACCTTACAGAGAAAGAGCCAAACCTGAGTCAACGACTGAAGTTAAACTCATTACAGCTTGAGGAGGCAGCCTCTCTGCGGAATGTCCTTAATACCACTCCAGTTCAAGCTGGCATCCAGCCTTCAGTGTTCTCCAATGAGAAAATTGCATCACATGGTCATTTTTTGGCTGTTGAGAGGAAGCAGATCTTGAAAGAGATTCGGATGTGTCAAGGGTTTGAAAGGTTCTTGCTTCCCAGAGAAATCAGAGAGCTCACCCCAGCTGCCTCCAATGGACCCATAGTCATTTTGAATTCCTCAAAGGTACATGATACATGTTATGCATTGGTTCTCCTTCCCAACCTTCCTGATGGTGTCCTACCTGTCAAGCTGGACTCCTTTACTGCAAGCCAAGCAATTGTTCTTTACCATAAGTTACAAGCTCTGCTAGGTGAAGATGGTCAAACAATTTCCTCCCGGAATGGTGAATCAGGGCCAGGAGTTGTTCCTAACATCAGGAGCCAATCTGTTGGATATGAGATGGAGGATATTGATGCAGCTCTAAGGAGTCTTGTATTCGGTGACCAAGACAACATGAAATTTGGTGCAGATCCAAGGAGAAAGATGATTCAAGAATCAAATAAGGGTACTGTGAGCCAAGGATTCAAAGTTATTCTTGCTGAGTTATGGAAAGGGGTAGTTAGGCCAATTCTTGAAGCATTAGCACTCATGTTGGAGGTGTGATAGCAACAATGTGGTCAGTTGGTGATCAAGTTGCACCTCAGGTGGCAAGAGATGTCTACAAACATCTCAAGGAGTCAGGAATGGATGTTTCTGCAGCAGCACATGCCTTA
This sequence comes from Sphaerobolus stellatus SS14, assembly GCA_000827215.1. Classification (NCBI taxonomy): domain Eukaryota; kingdom Fungi; phylum Basidiomycota; class Agaricomycetes; order Geastrales; family Sphaerobolaceae; genus Sphaerobolus; species Sphaerobolus stellatus. The sequence goes on along the minus strand of KN837353.1, from coordinate 34,420 downwards.
CATTTGGCTGTGGAAAAGGCCAGGAACAATATGCAAGGAGAAGATGATGCAACATTCATATCCTGGGTTCCTTTCATTCACATGGGAGTGTGATACAGTTTGCAAAAGATTGAGATTAGGCATCTTGTCAATGATACCGCATGTATTATATTCTACCAGCTGGGGGAAATATATAATCCAAAGTGGGCGAGCTTAAATCCCCTGACCCTCACTCAAGCGCTCGATTACTAATAGTTCCCGGGCATCATCCTTATTCACCAGTGGGGTAAACCCAACACAAGTTCGGTTGCACTTTACTTTTCATAGCTTTACACTGACACCCCTTTGATAATAATTAAAATTATGAATTTTACATTACTTTTTCTTAGTAAATTATTTTGATAATAAACCATTGGATTTATTCACTATTTAACTTGGCTGGGTGTCATGATACGCAAATAAATAATTAGAGACAGGTCCACTATCTTTATTCCCCTTGCACGGGGGTACCCCCATTCAAAATGGGTCATACAGGGGGGAGGGGGTGTGTCAGCACTTAACTAAATAGATCTCTGGGTAGCCAGAGGTGAATAACCTGGGGGTTAGACCCTTAGAATTGGTTGTTATCAACTCCATTCTTTTTATAGGGAACAAACACTAGGTATGAGGTACAGGGAGTGGTCCTAAGTTATAGGAGGGTGCTGGTGACAATTTGGGGGTTGGATGGTGTTCCCAGACATCACAAACCTGGGAGCTGGGTCCATAGAGATAGGTGCCTGTCTTTTGTTCTTGCTGTTGGAGGCCATGTCTGCTTCTGTAGCTGTATGTCACTGTCAGTCACACACAGGGGGTGTCACACAGTAATGGCAAATTCTGAGAGCTAGACCTTTAAAATGGTGGTCGGAATCATGAAAACCACGGTAAGTGACAATTGTAATTTTATGAATATTTGACTTCAGGTAGGGCTACTCAGCTCATCCTGTCATCTTTGCATGTGCACACACCTTCTGCTCTTGCATCCATCCATTTTATAAATAATTTACTTCAGGTAAGGCTACTCCTGTATACCCCCAAATGTACAGGGTTCAGCCGGAATGAGGGGGGGGGGGGGGCTAGTGCTTAACTAAAGACATCATCAGATAGTCATATCTCAATAATCTTGGGGACACCTTAGATTGGGGTATCATCACTCATGTTCTTTTTCTAGTAAAACAGAAGCAGTAGAGGGCATAAGGAGCCATTGTGAGTGATTGGAGACTGCTGTGAGGCATCCATGAATTAGAAGGCATCAAAAAAGCTGGCAAATGCTATAATGGCAATTATAGCCTCTCTAGCATCCATAGTGTCCATGGTGTCTGCCTCAATTTACAATCTATTAGCTGCAGTGGGAGCTATGGACAACTATCATAGGAAGTGTAGCACTCATAGACTCAATAGTAGATAATAATTTTATTCCTTGTCAAGTTTCTGCTTATTCAAAAAACATCTTAAATAGATAAAATCAACTGGAATATTCTATTCACATATGCATATATGGCTAAATACAATGGAGACTATGCTAACATTGTAACAAGCTAAATATGCATGCCTACTACTCTAAAGTACAGCAATTGAATGATGAATACTCAAATGAAACTCTTCCAGCACTTGTATCATAGAAAGTGTCTGAGCTTTGCTATTAGTAACAGGTGAGCTGTAAGAGGATGTAAACTATTCACATTACATATGTAGAGCCTGCACAGCAGTCATTTGGGTATGTACTTAGATGCTGACTGTACTAAACACTGTGTGGTCTACTTGGTCAACATTGGGAATTAGGAATACATCAGTAGGGTGATTTTTAGAAGCCTTCAAGCATACTTACATGGTTTAGAGTGTGTAAATAGACCTAAACAAGTAGTAATTGGATGGATGTGAGAGCAGAAGGTGTGTGCACATGCAAAGATGACAGGATGAGCTGAGTAGCCCTACCTGAAGTCAAATATTCATAAAATCACAAATATGTCACTTACTGCGATTTTCATGATCCCTACCACCATTTTAAAGGTCTCGCCTTCAGAATTCATCATTATTGGTGCAAAACCCTCTGTGTGTGACTGACAATGACATACAGCTATAGAAGCAGATATGGTCTCACACAGCAAAAACAAGAGCTAGGCACTTATTTTTGTGGATCCAGCTACCAGGTTTGTGATGTCTGGGAACACCATCCAACTCCCAAATTGACATCAGCACCCTCCTATAACTTAGGACCACTCCCTGTACCTCATACCTATTGTTTGTTCCCTATAAAAAGAATGGAGTTGATAACAACCAATTCTAAGAGTCTAACCCCCAGGTTATTCACCTCTGGCTACCAAGAGATCTATTTAGTTAAGTGCTGACACACCCCCTCCCCCCTGTATGACCCATTTTGAATGGGGGTACCCCCGTGCAAGGGGAATAAAGATAGACTTGAGTTGGGCTAGCCTTGACTTCTGACTTGCTGGCCTGTAAAACTTGCACTCCACTTGAGTTTAATAGTGTGTTGAAATTATTTTTATTACTGAATTAACAATATGTATTTAATATCAATATATCACTTTCCTTTGACTTTTATTTATCTGTTGGGAATTTTAATAGAGCATATGAATGCTTACATAATTTACCATGATATGCTTACATAAGTTTCTTCCATAGCTTCCATAACTTAGGGTTTACTAGCCCTAGGGGTTCACAAAACTCAGCCTGAAACAACCTGGTTTACCTATTAGATAGCTTAATCATCAGCATTTTAACAGGGCTATAACATATCTAAAAATCAACCCAAAATATGTGCTTGCATTTGGGATAGCTAGTGGCTCGGGCCTATAGAATCATATACAAAAAACAGCCTCCTTATCAAATTTTCTCTTGCTCCTACTATTCTGGAAATTACAACTATCACTCAAAGGTACCTTTGTCCCTTCTGCCTAGTATGAATATTAAATTTTAATTTAGAAAGGTTTTATACAGACTGACCCTTCCATTGCAATGAGAATTCTGCTGATTATAAGCATGCTTGAGCTTGTTGTATCCATATACAGATATCCTAAAGGATAATAAGTTTTATCATGATAAAATTGCTAAGAATAAGAAAGCTTACTAGCTAAGAGTCAAAGGATATTAATGAAATTGATTAACTGTAGTAAATATTATTAAACATACCCACTAAGAAAGCAAGAAAATATTCAATAAGTACAAATTCAATGGTTTAAATGACTCACAGTCTAAATATATTGAAAATAAATATTATAATCAGTAATCAAGAATATTAAGCATAAGTAGATAGGCTACTTGCATACTGGAAGAAAGAGAAGGCAAAGATGAGATGAGGAAGTGGTCATGGATGAGCAGACAGGGTACTCACAACCTGGAAGGCAGAAAAGGCAAGGATGAGATGAGGAATTGAACATGGATGAGCAGACAGGGTACTTGCTTGCTGGAAGGCAGAGAAGGCAAGGATGAGATGAGGAAGTGGTCATGGATGAGCAGACAGGGTACTCACAACCTGGAAAGCAGAGAAGGCAAGGATGAGATGAGGAAGTGGTCATGGATGAGCAGACAGGGTACTCACTGGCTGGAAGGCAGAGAAGGCAAGAATGAGATGAGGAAGTGGTCATGGATGAGCAGACAGGGTACTCACTTCCTGGAAGGCAGAGAAGACAAGGACGAGATGAGGAAGTGGTCATGAATGAGCAGACAGGGTACTAACATACTGGAAGGGAGAGAAGGCAAGGATGAGATGAGGAAGTGGTCATGGATGAGCAGACAGGGTACTCACTTGCTGGAATGCAGAGAAGGTAAGGATGTGATGAGGAAGTGATCATGGATGAGCAGACAGGGTACTCACAAGCTGGAAGGCAGAGAAGGCAAAGATGAGATGAGGAAGTGTACATGGATGAGCAGACAGGGTACTCACATACTGGAAGGCAGAGAAGGCAAGCATGAGATGAGGAAGTGGTCATGGGTGAGCAGACAGGGTACTCACAAGCTGGAAGGCAGAGAAGGCAAGGATGAGATGAGGAAGTGGTCATGGATGAGCAGACAGGGTACTCACT
>KN837353.1:10901-25942 GCA_000827215.1 Sphaerobolus stellatus SS14 | reverse complement strand
CTGGAAGGCAGAGAAGGCAAGGATGAGATGAGGAAGTGGTCATGGATGAGCAGACAGGGTACTCACAACCTGGAAGGCAGAGAAGACAAGGATGAGATGAGGAAGTGGTCATGGATGAGCAGACAGGGTACTCACTTCCTGGAAAGTAGAGAAGGCAAGGATGAGATGAGGAAGTGGTCATGGATGTGCAGACTGGATACTTGCAAACTATATTCCCAGACATGAGAGTTTATCATATTGGTGGGAAAGAAGTTAGACATACATGCTTCATTGATGATCATAACATTCACTGTCTATCAATATGTCTCCAACTTAACTGAAATCAACACTCACTGCCTAGAAAAGTCATTGGTTGATATATCTCAGAATGTTTCTGGAGTCTCCATATTAACTACTTACATCCTAATAGTTGTTTTCTTCATTATAACATGCAAGAATATGTCAGACTCATCAATACATACATACTGGTAAGCAAAATCGTGTGATTATGGTTGTTTCAGTGATGAGTTATGAAGTAACATACAATCTAGAAAAGTGTTGATACTAGGATGTGTCTGAAAATGCCAAAGGAACTTACTGCCTGATAATGGCAAAGGCTATTAATTATTAAGCTTCTATCATGTAAAAGAGCTTACCATCTTCCCAAACATGAAATTTGAATATCAGTACAGTTTTTTTTCATAAGATATTCTGACATACAAACTATGATAAACAATATAAACAATATATCTGCATTAAATGGTATGCCACTTACACCCTAAACATGCAGAGAATGCTCTGTAAGCACACTTTCATTATACTGGATACTCCTACATGAACATTTGCTTGCAATTGCTCTCCCATTTCAATCAAAGTGTCAAAGTCATTTTGTTCTCTCTATGACAAGAGCACCTTGAGCACAATTAAAGTTTATAATTAATGACTTACCCTGGCCCATGCAATTACCCCTTCAAGCTCCTCAAGCCACATTTTGACTACTTCATGTGATTTCAATCTAGCCAGCCTAGCACTACAACCTTGACTCAACCTTTCCATTAGGGCTCCTATTTTAGTCTTGTCAACACTGGTGATATTATCATTGATCATTGATCTCAGATGATAACACCAATTCCTATATGCATAGTAAATACCCTGGCCAGACTCTGTGAAAGAATGAGTGTCTTCTAGAATCAGCCTTGCACTTGTATGGAAAAGATTCTTGTGGTTTGTTGCTGGGTCAAGGAAATGATTACCAGATCGACCTTGGTCACTGAGGAAGTCTTGCAATGAGGCATGGTATGGACGAATAACATCTTCACCCCCTTCAGGAACATAAAGAATGGATAAGCTCCCTTCAAGAGCAGACTGGATGTCATAGGTGGACCATTTAAGAAATTGAGCAAGCTGCCAAAGCTTAAGTGGTTCACGTAGGAACATGGTGATGCCAAGTACAAATAGGAAGTCTGGATGCTCCTTGGCACTATCTAAGACTTGTGTGAAGAGTGAATCAAGGCCATTGTGTGACTCCATGGCTACTTGAAGCCTCCTTATCGAATTACAGTTCCGGGCACCAACAAATTTGATGAGTGTTGATGCATAAATGAATATACCCTCTGATTTTCGCACCAGAGTCCAAAGGTCATCCTCCAATGGCCATGGAAAAACCTGAATCTGTCTGTCCTCTCGGACTCGTGCCAGTTCTGTCCTGAGGTAGTTAAACACATCATGCGTAGTTTCCCAATCCCGTAGTGGGATCTCCGTAATTTTGACATGCAGTTGTGGATGCTTGAATATTGCATTGATGTAAGACTCTGGTCGACTTGCAAAGAAAATGCGAAAGGGCATGTCTTTGATAGCTCCGAGAAGAGTGCTGACAAAATTCTCCAAAGGAAGTTGCCCAGTATCATCTGAGTACTCATCGAGGCCGTCGATGACAACGACCATGCGAGGCATCTGCTCTGACACTGCCTTCAGCGGTTTGACGATGAGTGTGTTGGCCTGAAGTTTGAGACGCCGATCAAAAATGGAAGGATCGCGATGGATACCTTCTCGCACCGATGTACCAAGTGAGGGTAGGGTGCGAACGAGTTCGTATGCAAATGTTGGCATGAACTTTATCAAATCATTTCGATTTGCGTTTCTTCGCGAAAAAAAGTAGCTGAATGCGAGGTTCTTTTGATCATCGCATTGCTCAGCGATGGTCTGCGCGATGGTCGACTTTCCTGCCCCCGCAGGACCATATAGCCACAATACAGGAGGGCCTTCTCCGGTAATCAATTCCTGTATCTTAGTTAAGATCTGTTCTCTAGTTCCCGGCTGGCATATCGATGCCCCTTCCTGCTCGCGCTCGTAGGAATTGTACGACGCATTCTTATTGATATAAGGCTGCAGCTTGTTTAGCACATATCCTAAGACCGGCATTTAAGATTGAACAAGTACAATCAAATGGAGCGTATATCTACGTACTGGCATCTTCCTGATTATCAGTTTCCCCTCCTCTCGTCGTCTCAGCTCCATATGATACGTAGTACGCGTCTCCCAAGTGGTTTTGACCTCCATCAATCCGAATATTCCCATAATAATTCCCAGGTGGTGTTGAAAGAGGCCGATTCGCATTGTGCGCCCTACGAGGTGGCATCGTAATGGTGAAGAGGATCGTGGGAGGCGCGCTGGAGCCTTGAGGATCGATGGAAAGTTTGCCGCTCACATGTTCGCCTTGGGATGTCATTGGTTCTCTTACGGCCCTTTCAGGTACCGATGGCGGAGTCTCAAAATCACGTGATTCTGCGCAAAAATAAATCCTTTCAAATATCTTTTTGTATCTGCGTGCACTCTTCGAGTTAAGGTCTGATTTTTGTATACTTACGTTTTGGATAACAGGGAATAATAACGTCTCTTTAGGATTTTACGAAAACCAATCATTTATATTCATTAGAAAATTGCTAACAATATGTCCTGGAGCAGTTTGAGAGCCAGTATGAACGGGATAAGATGTGTAAATATGCTAGGAAATTCCATCATATATCTATCTTCAAATAACATCACTTGAAGTGCCAAAATAGGGGGAGGGTCGTGGGGAACTAGAGTCCACCCAGGCAAGACTCGCCTAGCACGCATGTTCCCGCAGCTTTACTTCCCCTACTAGGACAGTCCAAGTAGTATTGTTTGAATATAAATATGTTATTGAATTTTCCTGCATATTCTCACACCTTAACCCAGTCATACTGGTTCACAAAAGACTCCAGGAGCATATTATTAGCTATTTTCTGAAGAATAAAACGGTTGGTTTTAGTAAGAATTTAAGTAAACAGTCGTATTCCACGGTATCGAAAGCCTAAGTATACAAAATTGCAGACATTTACTCGAAGAGAGGACGCAGATACAAAAAGATTTTTGAAAGGATTTATTTTTGTGCAGAGTCACGTGATTATGAGACTCCGCCATCGGCACCTGAAACGGCTGTAATCTATCATGAGTGAATCTAAAGATAAAAGGACCAATATGTGTACTGGGGCTAATCTTTTGCTCGTCACCTCGAGCTCGTCATCGTCGAAGAAGGGGTCCAGCCTCTGCGGCGCGTGTCCGTGCAAGGACGGCCACGATATGCAACGGGCGGGCGGTGGATGCGCCGGAGGCTGGAGTGTGACGCGGTGGCTGTGACGGCGATAGTAGACGTGTGCAAGGCGGCGGAGAAAGTCGAGAGGGTCCCCAGGAGATCCCGTAAGCTTTGGGCCGGCGATGTCATCCTCAGGACCTGCACTGGGTCGACCGCATGCGCTGTGGCTCTAATCCCGGGCGTGCGGAGGGTAGCGGAGGGTGGAGACAGTGGGGGCCGGAGTCCTGCGCGCGCAGAGAAGAGGGGGCGGGGGCAAGCACAGTGAAGTTAGGAGCAAGCGAGGTAGAGAGCACCCAGCGCCGAAAAGGAGCCCACACCATGCAACCGGCAGGCAATGTATACGTCGAAGGCTGGAGTGTGAGTTAGGGCGGTGGCGACGAGGAAAAGATCACTGGGCGACAGACTTGAACAAAGTTCCTCATCCTACATCATCCTGCCTTCCAGAATCCATCCTGTAACCCTACGCCCGCCATTCCTTCCCGTTGCCGCAAACTAGCCAATCGGCGTCTGGGTGGGACTCTGAGATAAAATGGGGCCGCCGAGCACCCCAGGATTATACAGAGTGGCGGAAGTTGTGTGTTACTGATGGATGGTTTATGTGCAATGCCAGTGAGATCTCACGGAAACGTCGGCGGTCATCGTTAGGCGGAACAGCGTAGCTGCAATGTCGCGACACCATTCCTGAGTGCGAGTCCGACTGGTCGCGTGATCTTCGACGACGCCTCTGCGAAGGAAAAGCATACGAAATTAAATTTAAATTCAAAAAACTCCTACTTATATTTCATTTAATATACTAAACACGGCATGCCTCTAATAGTCTGACACGACACACTGTCAATAGAAGTAACACCGATATCACATGGTCCCGCGAGCCTCGCGCCACTGCAGTCTCTCCTCACCTCCTCATACTTATCCGTGATCTGATTGCTGAACTGTAGAATGGCTGATGTTTTAGGCATTATAGCTTTCCGCGCTTTGAGAAGGTTGCTTGGGCCAATCGTAAGATTCTCCCTTCAACTTGGCTGGCTCGAATTTTGCTGGAAACCTGCACATAATGAGCAGAGCGGCAATGTCTTTGAGAATGGACCAAGATTTCAGCGCTGCTAACTCTTGCTCAGGGTTCCTTTTCACTGCATTAGCAGGTATCCGCCCAACATGGGGCTCCCAGCACTCACCTGCCTCATCATCTTTAACCTTGAGGCTGCAGATGCGTCATACATTGACCCAACTTTCCCTTGCAGAATGAATTCGCAAGTCACATGTTGGTTATTAGTATTCTCGTCGCTGAAGATACAACCGAACGACTTCGTGAGCATCCTCGTCACACTGGTTGTCGAACCTGGCAATAAATTTAATAAATTCTAAGCTACATCTATCTTTCTAATGGACGTAAAAATGGGTCTGAAGGTCATCGCAGAGAGTGAAGGAAGCACAGCAGACAGCGTTGGTGGCGGCGTTGACGCTATCGAGGCAAGTAACACGCCTAAAGCTCGCTGCTTGAATAGCTGTAATAGAGAAATCGACGAACGAGCTGAGGGATGCGATACCCATGTCGAACTTGTAGGACCTAGTGAGAAGAATTTCACTGAGGATGGGAAATACTACTGCAGCTCGAACATCTCTTAGTTATGCTTGTTGTGACTGCCTTCAAGTGAGCCTCGGTCTGGCCTCTTTTTGCTGAGCAAACACACCGTAGCTAATTCTTGCAAGTGCATATGCAGTCGGCACAAAGACTACACAAACTATCTATATTCTCAAATAATTCAGGTACCCAAATTATTCCATGACTGCACAGCCTGAACAGTAGGGTCTCTCCCTTAAATATTTGGATCCTGGGAGCTCTGGGTATACAACCTCAGGGCTGGGTCTTGTTCGGCATCCATGATGGTGTCTCCTTGACTTTATATAATGGGATAACATGTGATGAGGAGCATAGGGGGGCTGTGTGGGAAGGGGAGGGGCTCTGTCTTAGGTAAGAGTATTTTTGGATAGCCAGAGGTTGGTAACATGTAAGATTTGCCCTTATTTTCCACCATCTCTTACTTCATTAATTTCCCAGGTATTTTGTACAGAATGAGGATCAGGTAGGAACACTACTCAATGGAGGGGGTCTCTCGCTTAGTTGAAATTATTCTTGAATAGCCATGCATTATTAACTTTGGGTGCAATGCATACTTCTATTACTTACTGCCACCTCCATTTTATATAGATGGGTATTAGGTGACCAGGAGCACAGGGCTGCTCTGTCAGAAGTCCTTTCCCAGGACAACCCCTTGGACTTGCCCCTGGCAGCACAGCACAGACAAACCATAGCTGGATGCTTCAGGGCTACATCCTAGTGGTGTTTTTGGGTGGTACATGGAGGATACAGAGAGCAGGTTCCATGGCTGTGTGACATGCCATCTTTATTAATGGACTTTTCCAGCATCTAAACCAGCCAAAGACACTATCCATAACACTACACACTGAGAGATAAGTTGCAAGTGATCAAACAATGTCTGGGACTGCATGATAGAAGTTGGGATATATTGATGAACTTTCCCAGCCTCTACACCAAGCCAAAGACACAATCCAAGACACTAGGCACTCAGAGATAGTTTGCAAGTGATCAAACAATGTCTGGGACTGCATGATAGAAGTTGGGATATATTGATGGACTTTCCCAGCCTCTACACCAAGCCAAAAACACCATCCAAGACACTAGGCACTTAGAGATAAGTGTCAAGTGACCAAACAATGCCTGAGACTGCATGATTGAAGCTGGGATGTATTGATGGGTTTTCCCAGCCTCTACACCAAGCCAAAAACACCATCCAAGACACTGGGCACTCAGAATATATCAGAACCACTGAAAATGATCAAAAGACTTCATGAACAACAGATATTGCAAACACACCTCAGAACTACGCTGAAACTGATCAAAAGACTTCATGAATGACAAATGTTGCAAATTCACCTCAGAACTATGCTGAAATTGATCAGAAAGACTTCATGAATGATAAATATTCCAAACATCCCAGAACTATGCTGAAACTGATAAAAAAACTTCATGAACAATAAATACAAACACACCTCAGAAACAAGCCCATCCAGGCTCTGAACAGGCACATCCACTCTGGGATGAACATTGGCAGCAGCAGACCTTACAGGACATTTCACCCCATTTAAACAGTCAATAAGATTAAAATAAAGTGTGTAAAGCATTCTCACATGTCAGAAGAATGATTTAGATAACTGGATGCTAGCTGAAAGTGTTTGTGGTGGTAGATGTGGGGGAGCTGGATGGTGGTAGGAAGCAGGATGGAGCTGGCTTTGAAATCTTCTGTCAGACATCCACAAGGACCCACTTCTCATCAAAAAGGAAATAAATTATTCAAAAGTGGATAAAATGCTTAGAAACTGAAATCTGACTAATGTTTTTGATGTCCAGCTTTCCAACAGAACTGAGAACACAACTTTTTGACATTCCCACGGCCCCTGGAAACAACTTGCACCCAAGCTTGGGAATGTTTTCACATGAATTAAATTTTTCATTTATTTCTCTGGAGTTATTGCTTTTATTCCAAGATTTTTCAGATATTCCCTTTATTGAAACATTTTCTAACAGGACAACAGGTGACTTACCCATACCTGTTTCTTTTAGCCCTGGGTTTTCAGCATGTGGCTTTCCAATGGCAATATTCTACCAGCTGGGGGAAATAGATAATTCAATGCAAGTCTCGCCATTTGCTCTGAATTTTTTATATGTCATAGTTAGCTTAGAGATGAACAAATATAGCTAGTTTTCTAAGGAATTGGCGGAGTGGTTCTGGAGATATAAAAATGACAAAATTTAGTAATTGAAACCAGGGTTATTTTCACAATGGCTACCTGAAGATACCATTACCTAAGCCTGAGCATCATCTCTTCCCACAGAGTAGCCTTGTGTTCCTCATCACCAAAGGTTCAATTATATAAAATGAAGGGGGGGTTGAAAGCAAGAACGAATGATGCACACCCCATTTTCTTACATTTGAGTATTTTATGATTCACTCAACTAAACAAATGCTTTCCCTATTCAGGCTGTGGAGCTCCATGGTCCTTGTACTATATAAAAATCACTAGATAATCAGTGAAGGTGGCAATAATGAAACCTGAGGACATGAACCCAAGGTTATTGATCAATTGCTACCCATTGATACCATTACCTAAGCCGGAGCCCCCGCCCTTCCTGCACAGTAGCCATGTGGTCCTCCTCACATAATACCCATTTATATAAAATGGAGCAGGCAATGAGTACTGATTATATGGATTAATCCCAAAGTTAGTAACACATGGCTATTCAATTTTCTTTTTTTTAACTAAGTGAGAGACCCCCTTCATCAAGTTATATCCCTACCTAATCCTTGTACTATATAAAATACCTGGGAAATTAATGAAATAAGCAATGGGTGGACGAGAGAGCAGATCATTCACATTAATGACCATTGGCTACCCGGCGATACCATTACCTGAGCCTGAGCCCCTCCCCATGGGGTTTTACATTTAGGAGGTTCTGCTTATTGGCAGAGGAGAGGGACAAAAACATCACCAAGATGTAGCCCTGGGAAAGGACAGGGGGGATTATATTTAGCAGGTTCTGTCTATCAGCAGGGGGAGCAAGGGGGAGAAGAGGCGTGTGGCTCCCAGGTGGCAACATGTGGTGTGTACACTTCCAAATTCTCACTCCCATTGAATTTGCTCATTATTGTCATCACATGTCACTTACACTTATCTTTGATGTCCAGTGTCTTGTATAGTGCTTTAGCTGAGTGTAGAGCCTAGGAATATTCTTCAATAAAGACCAGCTTCTATTATCCAGTCTGAGTCATTATTTCCATTTCTCACATATTCAACCACCTCACATGACCAGCACAGTGTTTCTATCAGTGTTTCAATTGGATCATAGACACTAGGAAGTGCCTTCATATAAGTCATCACCAGATGTAAGACTAACATTTTACTTTCATTCACCCTCTCCTCATACCTATACTAAATATTGTGATTTTTATATCTCCAGAACTGCTCTGCCAATTTCTTGGAAAACTAGCTAGATTTGTTCATCTTCATGCTAACTATGACATATAAACATTTTAGAGCAAACAGCGAGACTCTGTTTGAATTATGTATTCCCCCAGCTGGTAGAATGAAAATAGATCTCTGAATACTTCTGGTTCAACTTCAAACATAATTCAAGGGACTTTGAAGACGCAGTTTTCCACCTAAGTTGGTTAGTAATAGCTCTAGACTAAAGGATATATAGCTCACAAGAAATACAACACCATCTTTAAAGTAATACAATGGATGGTGTGCAGGGAATCTGGCTTTAGGAAGCTGCAGCTTTGGTGCTTCTTGCATTGAAATTAAAGCCGTCGTCTAGCCAATGGCTTTGGTGTGAGGGTGCGTCATGCAATGCTGTGTAACGATAAGTAGAGTAGTTTGATTATTGTAGGAGATTCAAACCTTAGAAGGAGAATGTAGGGCTTTGGTAGGGCTACTTCGTTGGCTGAAGGAAAATAAGAGAGTTCACAACGCTCGTCGCTAATTGGATGACGCATAGTTCGTGTGCTTAGTCATATGTCGCGGAAACCAAAGCGAGGGCGGCGACTGGCAATGTCGAGGTATTATGCTTCCCCTCCCGCACTCCCTCGCTCATCTCTCACGAATGGTGCCTCCAGGGGTCATTCCTGTCGCCGAGGGACGCAAGCTCTATACCGGACCCTCACTTGACCTTCGCCGCCGAAGTGTGCATCGACGTCGACAACGCGGCCCCTTGGACCTTCGAGAATGTCTAACACTTTCATCCGTCGACTTCCCCACGTGGACGCTCGCTGCTCCATGGCCCCACTTTGCACAGAGACGGGGTTATGGTCACTACACTACCTTGCGCACATCCTCCGACAAGCTGCTCTTCCTTGTTCTGCAACTTTGCCCTTCAGGAATGGACGACTATGCACGCTGCTGGAACATACTCATGGCTAGGTCACTCATCCTGGCTCTGCACCTCTTACCCGTGCCTGTCTCACTCTCGCCTACAACGCTGGATGTGTTCCACGTTGAGGGTGTACCAAAAGCCTTGCGGGGATCCATGTCCAAGAGCCTGATAGACGCCATCACCAAATCTGACAAGTTACTCCTCCTACAGGACAGATGGGAACGGAACTAGGATGGGAAGCTGCTTTCCCGTATATATACCCTCCGCGACTGTCTATTACTCCCCTGCTCAAGGCACCGGGTCGCACTCACCCGCCTTCTCCTGTCCACTCACGTATTGGCCATCGAGCGCCTTCGGTCGAGGGAACGACGTCACGATCGTGTCGAACGCCAATGGAGACACTGTCATACTGGTCTACTCTGCACACCAGTTTCTTCAGCACCCTCACCTCTACCTACTCACACATCCCCAGATTCGTTCCCTCTGGCGGCCGGACGATTGATCTCCTGAGAGAGCTTCTAGGCTGGTCTGGCTGCCTGCCTGCTCTTATCGTGCTGCGAGAGTTCAAGACCCACCCCCTGCATATTCATATTCACATCGACAATCTTTTCTTTATTCGCAATTAATACTTCTGGGTGCCTATCTCAGACTTAGTCAATACAATGATCGACGACGGTGACGAGTGCAACAATATTCCTCGTGATGGAGTCATCTCACAGGCGGGAGTCAATTCAACAATACTGTGACATTGACACGGAGGGCAGGCGCTTCTGCATCTTTCGATTTTTCAGGTGCGTAAGCCTTTGTGTATATTTGTTTCAACCACACTGATTCTCTTAAGGTGCCCAATTTTGTTTTGGAATACAGAGAATAGGAGGCAATGATGGCAAAACAATATCGACATATACCATTGATGGAAAGATCGGGTTCTCACAATTCAACCGACACAGCGGATAGCCTGGAATACGAGAAATTATTCTACGCTTCTCCCGTTCTTCCTAATGGGATTCATACTTTGAATATCATAAACATCAAAGAACAGGCATGGTACTGGCTGGATTTTTTAATTGTTACATCACCAATTTATACTGGTTCAACAGGTACATCCATCAACTTTCCGAGTTCCAAAACGGCAACGCAAGGCGCTAGCCATCCTTTTTCGGTAAACATAATTCATCTTTTCCCGGTGACGGTAGAATTTCCGTTGGCGCAATTGTAGGTATCGCAGCTTCCGCCGTGGCTCTCCCAGGGTTAATAGTTGCGACAATGCTCTTCTTTTGGAGAAGGCAAAAAAGGTACGCTGGGACTCCTACTAGTATGTTCTAAAACATTGTATTAAGCATAGAAAATTGATAGGTTAATTATAGAAGGAGATTCGGATAGAGAAGAAGGAATACGTCCATTCCAGATTCCGCAGCCCGTACAGAGTAGTAATATTTCTAATGACGCCGCAAGCAATGCTACCGTGACTAGAGAATTAGGTCCACCGAGTACTGTGACTACATCAATGAAGTCTCGTGAAACACGACAGCAACATTCTCCACCCGTGTCGTCAGGTTTCCCTCTAAGCAACATCTACGTTGTCTCAGCCTTGTTCTTCGTGGCTTGCGATGACATAACTCCTCGGACACCTCGATGTATTGATGCTCTTCTAGCCGCAGCTTTAAGTACAAGCTTCTAGTTCTCAATCATACCAAGTTTGCTGAAAGGCCCATGCTTCATTGAAGAAAGCCTTTCTTTTCACAATCTAGATCAGCAACTTTTCTGATCACTGGACAGTCCTCACACTTCTTTCTTCATGGGTACCAGGTATCTTATCCACCGAGAGAGCACTTCTCTCTTTTGTCAAGGGCTAGACTAGCCTCCAGAGGTAAAATGTCATCTGTATCTATCTCTAGATTGACGTTCGCTACCATGTCATAGTGAATTTATTAATATCCAAATTCCTATTGAACATGAATTGTCATCATGGTCAGGATTGATAAGAATGGAGCAGCGTGTACTTTATGGACAGGGAGATTAGACACAGGTTGATAATTAAATCTATCAGTAATGTAATGTAGTCAAAGGGGTATAAAACGGGGACCTGATTGCATTGTTCGTGCTGCTATATGGCCGTCGCATCATCGCCATATGTTTGTAATGTATCTGATGCTGAGATAGACTTACGCCGTCTGTGTATCTAGCCATTGATAAAGCGATTAATTATTGTACCATACTGCCCTGTACGCCGGGCCCGTGTCCTGCGCTGCGAGACACTTTAGTTTCCCTTGCACCTAGATGCAAATATGGATAGAATAATAAATATATAATATAATTAGTGGAGACCTGGTCGGAAACCTTTTCCAGCAGTGTCAGCAGTGCACGAACATACGACAGTAAGTTCTCCCCCCGTTTTCTAGTCATACGGCTGTAGCAAAGATACTGTAAAGGGTTAGATTACAATGCAGGCGTTGGTACTTAGCTTGCAGGTGTATGGCTCCCCTCCCATTCCCCCCTGCCTCAATTGTCCAATTACGCGGTACCACAGTGGTAGATAGACATATGCCTTCGAAGTTCCATCCGAGTCTGCATGTCATATGGCCGGGAGGGGATACTTTCTAGCCGAACTTTCTATTGTGCATCCACCATTCAACCCTACTCTGTTCCTCCACGCAGTAGTAGGCGGTCCTCGCTGCGCCATAGGATTATATGCTTGCAGCATTGCCAGGCAATCACACAATGGTGACGTCGGAGTTCATTTGTACAATGCACATGCAAATAGCTGCTATTCAAACACTAGTTAAATACAAATATAATGCCTTCGACTAGTCCCTCTCAAGCTCTAGTTGTGTAGCTGAAATGAGTACCTCCCTAAAATGGACATGGGCCTTTGTTTCTAGCGCCTTCATTGTTACCTATCCATATTACTAGCAGAATTGGGTACCTCATTCTGGGTCCCTTCACCATGGAACAACCACTGGGCCAATCAGGTCAATTTTACTATGGATGAGTAGATTCTGGCAAGGGGACCAGGACCTGGTATATTTAGAGGTGCAGGCTTCCAGAGTGTGAGCTAACCCTGCCTACACCCTTATACAACTTTTACACTGCACCCATGCACCCATGGCCCATGGTGATGGGACCTTTGTTTCCCCAGTATTTCCCTTCTACACCTCTTACCATGGGAACCTGCAATTCCAGTTATAGCAGGTGATGGTTTCCTCACTAAACCTTACCCATCCATAGTAAAATTGGCCTGATTGGCCCAGTGGTTGTTCTATGGTGAAGGCACCCAGAATGGGGTACCCAATTCTGATAGTAATATGGATAGGACTAATCATCACCCCATTTATCTGAGGAGTCAATTCTGTGATAGCTTCACATTTGTACACTCTTGGTGGTATATCAATGCCTCCAAATGAAGTTCTATTCAGTTTAGAGACTAGACATTGGCATTGTATCTTTTATAATGCTTTCAACAAGTATTCCCCACTCCTTATCAAGGTAAAACCCAGTAAGATCAATCTTGACCATGGTTTTCACAGAGAATATACAGGATGTGCCTGGCATACATAAACCTTTTCGCAGATCAAAGGGAATCCAAAAGACCCTGTTACCTGTATGAGTTACTAACCAACCATCAACAGCAAGCAGGAAGAATCCCATGGGAAGTTCATGAAGCAATAGGGAGTGTGGGCTTGTAGGAGAAATTTGATATGAGTTAAACATCTGGAAACTGCCTCTATATGGCTGGGCAGCCTGCCTTCTAACCTCAACATTCCATGGAAAATCAGTTTGATTATCTGACCCAAAGGAAATATGCTTTCCATCAAGTGGAAATGAAAAAGAGTTGATGATGCCTGTGTGCCCTTCATATGGCTGGCCTACTGGCATCCCAGTCCCAACACTCCATAGATGAATAGTGTGATCTCCTGAGCCAGAGGCAACATATCTCCCATCAGGTGAAAATGAGACAGAGTTGACCCAGTGTGTGTGCCCTTCATATGGCTGGCCTACTGGCATCCCAGTCTCAACACTCCACAGACAAACAGTGTGATCATGTGAGCCAGAGGCAATATATCTCCCATCAGGTGAAAATGAGACAGAGCTGACCAAGTCTGTGTGCCCTTCATATGGCTGGCCTACTGGCATCCCAGTCTCAACACTCCACAGACAAACAGTGTGATCCCATGAGCCAGAGGCAATATATCTCCCATCAGGTGAGAATGAGACAGAGCTGACCCGGTGTGTGTGCCCCTCATATGGTTGGCCTACTGGCATCCCAGTCTCAACACTCCACAGACGAACAGTGTAATCTTGATCTCCGGAGCCAGAGGCAATATATCTCCCATCAGATGAAAAGGCGATGGACCAGACCCAGCCTGTGTGCCCCTCATATGGCTGGCATACTGGCATCCCAGTCTCAACACTCCACAGATGAACAGTGTGATCACTTGAACCAGAGGCAATATATCTCCCATCAGGTGAAAATGAGACAGAGTTGACCATGTATGTGTGCCCTTCATATGGCTGGCCTACTGGCATCCCAGTCTCAACACTCCACAGACGAACAGTGTGATCATTTGAGCCAGAGGCAATATATCTCCCATCAGGTGAAAATGAGACAGAGTTGACCCAGCCTGTGTGCCCCTCATATGGTTGGCCTACTGGCATCCCAGTCTCAACACTCCATAGACAAACAGTGTGATCCCATGAGCCAGAGGCAATATATCTCCCATCAGGTGAAAATGAGACAGAGCTGACCCAGTGTTTGTGCCCCTCATATGGTTGGCCTACTGGCATCCCAGTCTCAACACTCCACAGACAAACAGTGTGATCTTCTGAGCCAGAGGCAATATATCTCCCATCAGATGAAAATGAGACAGAGCTGATCCAGCCTGTGTGCCTCTCATATGGCTGGCATACTGGCATCCCAGTCTCAACACTCCACAGATGAACAGTTTGATCATCTGAGCCAAAGGCAATATATCTCCCATCAGGTGAAAATGAGACAGACCTGACCGCATCTGTGTGCCCCCCAAATGGCTTGTCCACTGGCATCCCAGTCTCAACACTCCACAGACAAACAGTTTGATCATGTGAGCCAGAGGCAATATATCTCCCATCAGGTGAAAATGAGACTGAGCTGACTGAGCTTGTGTGCCCCTCATATGGCTGGCCTACTGGCATCCCAGTCTCAACACTCCACAGACAAACAGTGTGATCCCATGAGCCAGAGGCAATATATCTCCCATCAGGTGAAAATGAGACAGAGCTGACCAAGTCTGTGTGCCCTTCATATGGCTGGCCTACTGGCATCCCAGTCTCAACACTCCACAGATGAACAGTGTGATCACTTGAACCAGAGGCAATATATCTCCCATCAGATGAAAATGAGACGGACCAGACCAAGTCAGTGTGCCCCTCATATGGCTGGCCTACTGGCATCCCAGTCTCAACACTCCACAGACGAACAGTGTGATCATCTGAGCCAGAGGCAATATATCTCCC
>KN837353.1:0-10801 GCA_000827215.1 Sphaerobolus stellatus SS14 | reverse complement strand
CCTACTGGCATCCCAGTCTCAACACTCCACAGACGAACAGTGTGATCATCTGAGCCAGAGGCAATATATCTCCCATCAGGTGAAAATGAGACAGACCAGACACGGTTTGTGTGCCCTTGCAGTTCAAGGATGAAAGGTTGATCAAAAGTCTCTTGCAATAGGTGAACCACTGGTAATGATGGCACCTTCTTTACCCATTGCGACACCATTGAGTTCTGGGAACAGAAGGGCAGAGCTGAGATATAGATGTGGGAAGGACTGTATGAAATTGGCTCCCCAAATTTGCCTATGAATTTCGCAGCATCCAGCAAAACCATCTTGAGCGTACTCATATTCTCCATTTTCTATTCCATGTTAGTATTGCATAACCAAAATACTATTTATACATACCTGAGATAATCTATTCAAAAGTGCACCTCCAGTATGCACATTCCCCTCTACACTGAGTACTTCCAACCAATAAAGAAAATTCTCAAGTAAAAATGACTCAATCCTCCTTGAATGACCTTCATTTGGCAATGAACTCAGAACATGATGAGCCCATGCTCTACAAACATAGGCTAAATAGGATGGGATATGGACTATTGTTCCTACTCCCTTACTATTTTTGTATATTTTTGTTGCACCCCCAATGCCAAAGTGTAATTCCATCTGCATAATTGCAAAGCACTGATCTGCACTACTGCTGTGGGCAGAATGAAGCTTGATAAACCACTCATGAGATCCTGCACGAGATTCAGTGATCAAATAGTCAGGGAAGGATGCATGATAAGGTATGATTTCTCCATCAGTATCCTTTTCTGGAACATGAATTACAGAATGTAATGACTGCAATGCTGCTCGAACAAGTTGGGGACTTGTATTCAACAGTCTTGCATAGCCTATCACCTGCAGAGGTTGAGTGGCAGAGACAAGCAAAGATAGACAGGCTTGAATGCAAGCTTTTTCATCTGGATTTATGTTGCTGAAGGCCTCGGAGAGAATAAAGGTGTATATATTGTCAATACCAGCAACAGCAAGTGTTGGAGGAGCAGTCAAGGAACAAAGATCCTTCAGGCGTTTAGTTGGACTGCCCTTGTAGTGGCCGATATATGCACATATGGTTGAAATATAAATGAAGAGCCCCCCAGCATGCTTTGTGAGAATTGTCACTTCCTGGGGAGGCCAAGGGGTATTAGCATATTCCTTCTTTAACTGGGGTATCTCCATGAGCTGATGAGTCAGGTACATCATGATATCTGCTTCAACAATATGGTCCTCAATCTCATGTAAGCGAAGACCACTGTGGTGCTTTGACTGGAATGCAAACCGTATTGGTGGCTCGGGTCGACTGGTTACAATGATCTTCAAATACTCCACTGGTCTGCTGGTCAGAATGACATTCAGCAACTTCTCGATTGCCACACCATCCTCGCATTCATCAAGAGCATCAATAGCCAGGACAATGGAAGCTGTATGCTGCTTGAATGTGGCTTTTGCTGGCTCCAGGATCAGTAATTTGTACTGGTCTGCAAGGTTCATGCCAAGTGGATCAGCACATCCCCTCTGTTGCAGTACCTTTAACAGCTGCTCTCTGAAGCCAGTAGATGTCCGAGCCATTGCTTGTGCAAGTGACGGGAATATGTTTCGAAGTGTAGCTCGGTCCTTGGACTTGCGTGAGCAAAAAAAACTCCCGCCAAGCAGACCTTCCTTGTCAAGCATGCGACAAAAAGTTTCTAGTACAGTAGTTTTTCCAGTTCCAGCAATGCCACTCAGCCAGAAGATGTGAGGGGCACTAAGGTCTATGCCCCATTTCCAAAGTTCAGCAAGAAGTAGAACACGAGTTCCTTGCATGCAGCCTTGCCGATCTTCATGATTGAATTCCGCCCCTGTAACATGTCCAAGTTTACCAAGGTAAACTTCGATATACATCAGAAGCTTGACAGACTCAACGTATGTCAACCTCACCATCAATGTGGATATCTGATATCTTGTTCGAAATAGAAGATGTTTCAATATGAGTTGCCACCGAAATATCCATCTGTAAATGTTAATGAATCATAAATTAATCCCCCTAGGGAAGACAGCTCGTACCATGACGACCTGAATGGCAAAGTTCATGTCGCGCATTGTTTCCGTCATGAATGCAATGTCTGCTGGCGCTGACACCCCTCGAACTGGGACACTTTGCCCCAGTTTCTTCTTAAGCACTGTCTTTTTCTCCTCAATGGCTCTGTTACAGTCTCTATAAGCTAGGAATATAAAGCTGTCTAATAAGATTCCGACAGCGTACCGGGCTAATCCAGTCAGCGCATTCATAATGTTGACTGGGACATCATCCTGATGCGACCGAACGACAGCTAGAAGTCCGTCAAGCTGTTTTTGAAGCTCGGTGAAACCGCGTTGAACGTCTTGCACAGCCTGTAAACATGTAAGGTGGTTTCCAACTAAGAAACCAAGGACAACGCTCACATCATATCGTTCTATGATCTCCAGTATTCCAGCAGCAACTGACTTGAGCGGCGGAAAGACATCAGTTACATTGACGATTGTCCGCAGTGTCTCCTTAATCGCAGCTTTCGCGACGTTCCTCTTCCTCGCTCCACCCTCTGACTGATTGTTCAGTGTGGTGGAAGTAGAGTTGGGAACGGCACCTTCGTTGGAATTCGAGGTTGCAGCGACGGGTTCGAGAGGTTGTTGAGAAACGATACCGGCTGTGAATGCTGATGACGAGAGGTCTCCGGATGGCTCAAAAGGCAAATCAGTCTTCCGAAGTTTTCTTGTGAGTGATTCTGGAATCAACCGATCCATCGCACGTTTCTTGGGATTTGAATCCATCTTGGGTAGGAAATTGAGTTGAGAGGTGAGACGAAGATGTGGTGTAGTATATGATACGGGATGTTCCAAAAGGTTGAGGAAGAAGGATAGGACGTGGGTTGTGGGGCATGGGACGTGGGACGTGGGAAGGGGCGATGTCCATGTGCATCGTGGCAGAGAACTGCTGTGTAACCTGTACACTGGTCGGCATAGCATTCGGGCGCCAAGCATATGACCGTTGACAGATCCGAGAATCTCACACATTTACTTGAACTCTCGTCAGCCACAGCATATCAAAAGAGACCAATGCATTCTATTTCCATGTCGCAAAAATCCAAAATCCAAAATAATCGTTTATCAGATGTTTGCCAAATGTTTGTCAAATTCGCATCGGACTTTGTCAAGTAGTAGGTAATGAGATAAATAAAATCACCTAACTTCATATGCCTTCTGTCACGGCCTGTGCCGCCGGCGATGGAACCGTTGGGCTGGAGGGCGCGTTCGCCCATGGCACCGACGATGACGAAGTGTAAACTACATTGGAGGGTGAGGAGAGTGTCGGAAATAGGTCCGTGGGAGAGGGCAATGCTTGAGAGGGTGCCGAGGGAGGTGCTAAGGAGGGTGGTAGGGGGTGGGTTACGATTGTGCCGGCGCCGAGGGTGAAGCTGCAAATGATGAGGATGAGGAAGATTGAGTGTACCATATGTGATAGAACACATACATAGTTTCGTTTGAACATATCGCATATCATAGACGGATGAGATCGAGGTCCTCGGGGGGAACCCCGTCCGCACTCTGCGCCATTCGCTTTGCACCGTGGACGAGCAGGGTGACGTCGTCCGCTGGTTAGAAAGGCCATATGATAAGTGGGAGTAGGGAGCAGAGAGACTCGATGACGGGGTAGGAGGTCGGGTTTGCGAAGATTTCGGCGACGTGAAGTGACAAGGCGCGGAGAGAGGAGATGGTGGGAGAAGGGTGCGGTGTAGGCCATGTGCGGGAAGCAGTCACGTGAATGACAGTGCTGAGAAAGGAAGAGATTGTCGAAGGGATAGTGGTGGCTGTCGCGAAGAGGGAGGTATGGCTGGTAGCCATGGTGCGTAATGCGTCAAGAAATTAAAAGCGACGTTAGCAGGATATCATAAGGGGAGCAGAACACACACTGCTGCTTGAGCTGCTGGGCATCGGACGGCGAGAGCAAATCAGCTTCGATCGGCCGTGCTTCCTGTCTCCAATGGCGATCCGGGACGGTGTTGCGGCGGACGAGCGTCTGGAACAGCGTCAACGGAGCGACCCATCGCTGTTAATCCAGGCGAAAACATGACAGCAACAGCGCATCGTTGACGGTGGATAAAGTCTGGGGCGACAAGGGCGTCTTGAGAGTCGACGACGACACCAGCAGCGGCGGTGGCTGTGACGACGACGACGATGCATGGGATAGAATCTCGGCCGTGTTGGCTAGAACATGCAGTCGCGAGTAGTCAGGAGAGCTGCAGTGAAAAATATCAGCTATCTGGCCGAGCGCAGCTAGCTTGCGTGTACATACGGAGGTCAGCCGTGCGTCCCCATTTGCAGCCAACTTCTGTGCTTGAGCTGGCGGTAGCAGCGGGCGTGGCTTGCGTTCCTTGGCCACATCCGTCGCAGGAAACTCGGGCTGGAAGACATAGGGGATACGGCAGCGGTGGCAGCCGTTGCTGGCTCTTTGGCTTGCGGCAGGCGTTGTAAGTCTTGTGGCGGGCGCGTTTGGGACGAGGGGCGGGAGGATTAGAGGGTGAAAGCGAAGGCTCGGGGTGAAGCCGCTTGGTGGCTGTCGATGCTGGAGAATCCATAGGTGCAGGCAGAGCGACGCGCCTCCAGCGGAGTTCCATTCCTCCGCGTCTATCCTCCTCGCCTCCGACAGCGAGTAGGTTCAAACTCCGATACCTACAAAAAAGAAAATTTGATCAATACAAAGATGCAATCGCACGTTAACCAGTAACAACGATAATCTTCAAAAAAGCACCTTAACAACAAACATTAGGGAAGCAGCTACTATCCAAAAGTTGGAGGCCATCTGGTAGAGGGTTGAGTACGTTTTATTTGATTAAATGCATATATTACACCAGCGATTCCATCTGGAAGAGGGCCAGTGGTGCTGAGAAAGGCAGCAGGTCCTCGGCTGCACCCTTGAGGGCTGGGCCAACAAGCACCACGGCCTGTTGCAGGCACAGAGAGTCCCAGAGCAGCCAATGATCTAGTTTTGAAGAGTAAGAAGGCTGGAGGTTCTGTGAGATTGCCTGGAGATTTCTGATAGCAACCTGATGACCGGAATTAGAGCCTGGTGCCTGAACAGGGAGCAAACACAGTTCCCGAGCTTCCTTGTCTGGTGTGTCCTGATCTGAAAAGGCAAAGAGGAAGCGATCCAGCAGCACAGTTGAAAAGTGCACGGGTATTATGCTTGTGAATATCCTTGAGGTGCGGGACAGGTGGCGCACAGCCTAGCCCAAATTTGATTGCAACATCACCATCAGTCCGAAGAATCTGTTCCAGGAGGTCCACAACAGCTGCTGTATTGCATATCAATCCAATAATAGGTGTTCTCTTGGCCATTTCAGCTGGAAAAGCTCGCACTGGGTTCGAGCAATGTCTTCGAAGCTGGCAATAAGAGATTGAATACATCTTATTAGATCTGACTTGAACGCGTCATGACAGATGCTCCAACCATATAGTACCTGTGGGTTGCGTTCAGAAATGATAAAACAACGAAGGAAGATGATACACGCACCAGCTCTCTGCCTAACAACACTGCTCTATCAAGCCAAATCCGTTATCCCCATCCCATCTAGAATGTCTCCAACCGCTTACCTATCCAACGAAACATGGGAGTAGTCTTGATAAGAGTTAAGGATCCTAATTGGTGATGGATAGTTCAAAGGAATCACTGAACCCGATTGCAAGGACGATAACGCTTAATGAATGGCCAAGGCCATAATCGAAGGGAGGAAGAGACTAGATCAACGATGAGAGACTTGATAAGGGTAAGCAGATGCTCAACCCGATAGCGTAATTGTTCCAATCGAAGATGTGCTTAAAAGTCCAGATGATGTGTTACTATTGCAGCGAATAAACGAGGTCGACAAGATACGAATCTCGCAGGATACAGCAGAGTACGCACCTCAGCATAGCATTAAGACTACATCCTGTGAACATCCTTGTCTCATACAGGCACAGCGGGGGAATAGCTAAGAAACCCAGATCAGACCATCGCAAAGTACGAGGCAACAGCGTGGATACACACCATCAAGGAGCACAGTGCCCCATAGGAAAGTTAACTGAGAGTTCTAATTGTGGTGAGACGAGTCAGAATGATGGCTGGTGACATGTAGAAGGCGGATGAACAGCTGCTAAGTACGACAGTGTGCCACGAAGCCTGTCGTTTCCATTGGCACCCACAGATTCGAGCACCGCCAAACGTGGAAGTTATCTTGCGTTTGCCTTGCTTTCGCTGATACTTATCCATCTCTAAAATCTATACTTAGACAAAATTAGAAGTGCTCAGCCAGCAATTTTATACCTCCTTACTGAACAAGAAGGGAGCAGACATGTCGTGCTCTCATCTTGCTTTTCTTTCTGCAGGATATGGACCTTTTGTGTGGCTCTACCATCCTTGCCTCACCGTTGAATTTACGCCACAATGCCTCACGACTTGCTATCCACTCTCCAAACTTTGACAACAATACCTCATGCAAGAGCTAGCGGGGATCGAAACAGTTTCTTCGGATGCCTATCAAACTGTCATTCTCTCATTCTTACTGACATCACAGATACAATTTCCCGTATCATTCTCACCGTTAAATTGATGTGATGCGGTGAGTTTGAATAACCAATGAGAGCTAATGCCCGAAATGCCTACCACATTTTTCCAACGTTTTCAGATTTACACGCTTTCTCAGCTTCTGACGTCGATGATTTGTACGAAATCTGCTGGAACTCGAACTCTCTAAGTCATGCATTTAACATTCTTCATCTCCCATGACATTGATTCCTCAACAACACATTTCAGGACTGACAGATCTGTATACACTGGATAGCAGTATAACAGCGAATCTCGGGGAAAGTACGCTGGAATCCATTTACTTGTATCAACATAAATCACTCTATTCATTTAGGTCGCCCTTGATAAATAAAGCGCCAACTCCAAGGTGCTATGCCAAGCAGATCAAACTAAATGACTGCAATAAACTCAATTCATCCATCAAATAATGTTGCGTCTCACCTTCCTCATCTTCTCAAGTACTCACGTGTTACTCGGCAATCCAATTTAGCATCAAGCGAAGTAGCTGCAGGCTGGGATCCCGGTCCGCGAAGCCGTCCAACCAGTAGAAGATATTCAAGAACCCGCCTTCTGGGCAGACACTCTAGCTACAAGGGGATTAATCGCAATAGGCTCAGACACGGATATCCAAAGACAAGTTCTAGTACAAATTGGTGAAGAAAATATCGAATGGAAAAGGTCACTGTCAACTCCCCCTTTCCTTACCGAAGGATCAAACAGTAAGACGGAAAAGCGGTTGAAGTACTTAGAGGAACTAGTGAAGAGTCTCAGAGGAAAGACTCTCTGGACAAATTATTGTGATAGTCGCGACAGTCACCCATATCCAGTTTTGTGGGTGTACATGGACATGTGGGTGGGTCCAACGTTTTGTCGGTGCATGTGAGTGGATCCATGTACACCCACAAAACTGACCAGCGCTAGCGGATGTTTTGTGGGTGTATGTGGTGCGTGCCCCCAAGAACCATCAGTCTTACCCAAGGAGCTTACAATGACATCATATTGAGGTGCGCTGGTTCAGAATCCTGAATCACCGCACCTCAATATGATGTCATTGCTTGGTAAGCAAATGATAAGCAAAACATTCCGCACCTCGAAAATTGAAACCACAACCTCTCACAGACATACCATAATCTTACCTAACAGTTAGACTACCAAACTGGATCTGTGAGATCCATCAGATTGTCTGTCATTGATTGTCATTTCATTGTCATAGTTCACATGCTTGATACAGAACCACAAAAGAAAGCGCTAATAATACCGACCCTGGAGATTTAACAATCAATAGTATTATAGCCCTGCTAAGACAATGCGTACCTGGAGAATCAAAGTCACAATTGCACACAAATTGTTGTTCTCTTTTTGTTGTAATTCCCTGCTAGCAATAAGGGAGAAAAAGGGCCACATGTTTCAGGGATAATGACATGTACATCGCCTGATCAGCGCAGCCTCCACCATCTGGAGTGTACGATCAGGAACCTATGGAAATGGTCAGCTAGTCCAAGTATCAATAGGACAAGTAATAATTATTTAACTTACATTTGATAAGGCACTAGGATCAGCAGCGACAAATGACACAATGTATCCAGTGATGGGTCCCGGTCAGAGGTCGATGCTTCAGTTGCCAATGCTAGAAATATTCTTAAATGTCTTTTGTTATACACATGTATTCAGAGGTTTAAAATTCGACTTCAGGAGATTCTCATCGTGATCAATGAAAATATGAGGTTGGGAGTAATGGTATAGGATTGGCGACGCTGTGACAGCTTGCTTAGTAAGACTTCGAATTGCTAAATTTACATTGCAGCACTTGCGTGACCATTAAAACCATCTCAGATTATTTACCGTAACAGTCCAGCATAAATACTGCCAATTCCCGAATTCCAATACTTTCTCGACATCTATTTTAGCATTGTATACATGTCGAAAGCAATGCGAGTTTAGTCTAAGTGTCGTCTGGATTACTGAGACGTGCTTAACACCACCTGGTTGCAACTTAATATTAGCTATGGATGATAAGTATGGGAAAAAAATAAGGAACGATACCTTATTGGATTTCACGAAATGAGTGCTCTCATGGGAAGCTTTGGGAAGGTTTTGCCTGTTTATTTGGAGAGGGAGGTTGCTCGCTGATGTCCTGGTGTCTGGAACGATAATTCGATATTTAAGGATCAATCTGAAATCTTATTTAACTCCAAAACATCAGGGAAATTATGCCTAAAGTCCCTGATTATCAGAAAAGTTGGTATCCTAGCTTAAAGTGCAGAGCATCTTACATCGGACAGGCTGTAGTATTAGGGTTAAAATCTTGTTGCCTACATTCATCGTTACAACCCATCATAAACGAGTTAATTTTCCATTAGTTCTACATTGCATTTCAAAGAGTGTTTAGATTTAATATCTTCGCTGAATTTCTCTGATCAGAATGGCATCATATAAAGCTGCTGTGCCTTAGCCGCACCTCCATAAGATGTCATACTCTTACTTCTCAGCTTCTCGCATTTTTTCAAAGTGCCTGGATTTGATTCTCTCGCTGATTTTCTCTTATTTTTATTATATATTATAGTTACAGTAAAGATCTGGCATCAATCAATGATAAGCTCCAAATAATAACTACGTACTTAGTATTGAGTCTATTAATAACGGAAATGTCATAGGTACGAAGTTCTATGAATACACCCTTCGCAAATTCATCCATTGGTCAAAATCAAGTCAAAAGGGACCTGTCATGTTTCCAGTAGCTCGAGTGGCCAAGTCAGTAGGCATGAATCAATATCAGCACGGAAGCAAACTGGCTGGCCATGCACAAACGTGACGGTGATGTGAGAACATCACTTTCTCTCCAGCTCTTAAATCTCTTCATTACCTCAGGAATCCCGAATCGAAACAACTAACATTAGGTATTATATTATTAATTTATGTCCCGCATATGTTCCTCCAGTCATTGAGCGTCTTTACAGTGAGAATTACACTGACTTATGAGTACACTCATCATATCAATTCAGGAGGAAACCTGATGCAACGAGAGCTATATATCGACTTGTATACCAGCTGTGTATAATATAGAATCCTCCAAGCCTGAGAGGAAGTTTGGAGATCAGAATCATTGTTCATCCTTGAGGCAAGCAGCAGCAGGTAAGCGTGATTGTTGATCTTCATATCGTTAAGTCTTTTGAATTCATCCTGACTTCAATTTCGCCTAGTTAGCTTCAATCTCTGTGAAAATGCTTATCCTTCACGCTTTGAAGAGTATAGGCTAGTATAGATTGTGATGATCAATCTTTGATCCCATTCCATCCCCAGATGTAACTTAAAAAGCACTGGTCCAGATGATCGAGTTCTATTGTTTAGAATGGTATGCTTGCTTGTCTTTTGGTTTTTTCTTTTCTTTAATGATTTTTGACGCGTAGACTATTACAATTTTAGAGGGACATGTACATCCATACACAGCTTATACTAAAGACAAGAGACCGCATGCTCACTACCGAAATCAATTTTTTCTAGTAAGATTGTGCTTGTTAGCCATGTTTCATCCACAAAACGTCAATAATTGGTGGCACACAGATATCAGTGGCACCCCAGCATAAAATTTCACTCCAAATTAGTTCAATTTGTATACCATCCGCTCTCACTACTCAGCCTCTTCATATTTTACACTGCTATCATCCCACACACTATTCCCTACCGTCTACCAACTCATTTCACATGGCTTGCACACGCTCTTCTCTTGTTCGTGAACGCAAGGCACTCAAGTTTCATATCACACAGGAGTTCAAGCGATACATGCCTAAGAGCAAATGGCTGGCCATGAAACACCGTTGCAGTGGTCATTCACATAGGATGCTACTAATTCAAAACCCAGAGCATGAACACGTCGGTAAGGCTGAAGTGGTAAGTTGATTTATCATCAGCTATTATTCCATCGAGAGAACCACCCGCCAACCCAAAGACAAGAAGGGTGGTGTAAGGTAACGGAACCAAATCTGCAATTAGCAGCACTCCGTTCGCTAATCTCGTTTACCCTGAACACTAGTTGATAAACATTCACCCTATCTTTTATTATCGCTATTTAGCGCTCTTCATTTTAGTATAAAAGAGGACCGTTTTCGAGTCATGTATATTCAGTAGTCTACAGTTCGCAATCTACTGGCATTGACTGGTCTATTGTGTGACATTGATTACTACCGAAACATTACA